>BCLH01003870.1:0-23364 GCA_001602315.1 Zoysia pacifica
TGCTGGGTAAATTTCATTCTCTCGTTCCTTCTCTTGCTTCCATCCTGTTCGGTGACCTTTTGAAAATCACTCGGCTAAAACACCCATGCCGTGGCTAAATATTGTCTTTTTTTTTTTGAAAAAATATGTTTCAGCTTCTTAGCAAAATCTTTAGCGAACGATTCAAGTTCGTTTCATGTCCATATTTACAATTTCTCTCTTTTTTTTCTCGGTGTATAAGTTGAGTTTGAAGCTTAAATTCTGCATGGTGACAACTCACATAAAAGAAACAGGTTGAAATAATCATTACATATTATTTTAATTGATATCACCATCCATCAGTTGATTCTAAGGCGTAATCAGATCCATCGGTTCACAAATAGTCATTTTTAAATTAGTTTTTCACATTATTTTGTAGATTTGATTACGCAAGCATTCAAGTACTAGCGCACTAACCGTGGCATTATGATCAATTAAAACGCTTACTAAAAAAAACAGTGAACAGCTATATATACAAGTAAATAAGTAACTAACGTGGTAATTTGGAAATCGAAAATTTCCAGTTTCCTAACATGGGAGTATACAAAAGAGAAGCAAATAAAGGAAACCATATATACGTACAACTGGCCTATAAAATCACGTCGTGCAGCTCGCATGCCCGCTCGCCACGCATCGATCGGTATCAATCCGAGACTCGCCGTCTTCCTTGCCATGGCGCTTCAGACCTCGAAGCCGGCGGGCGGTTCCGGTTCGCCGCCGGCGGTGTTCGACCCGCTCGACCCGGACGCCGACCCGCCGCGGCTGGTACTCACGGAGGAACAGGTGTGGCGCTGCCGGACGGCGCTCCAGGTTTTCGAGAGGAAGCTCAGGCAGCCGGCGGCGATTCTCGACGAGTTACAAACCCTACCGGTAGATAATTGATTTCTACGTGTAGTTACGTTCAAACTTCTTAAATTATCCGTGCAAGCTCGGCGCAGAAGAGAACCAATGCAAGCAGTAGCAAGCACGTAGGGCTAACATAAAATTGGTTTCACGTACTGTCGATCAAGCACGTAGAAAATAATCTCTCATGTTGTGCTGAAACTGAAAACATACTCATAAGTTCCACGACGATCTGATGATAACATTTTGTTTTCAGGCCAGGAGAGATGTCCTCCAGAACACAAAATTGTTTACTGCTGCTCTCAGTCCTGCTAATTACAAGGAAAGAAATCGTCACGCTGAGATCTTGCCCTGTGAGGATCCAGAAATTTTGTATGAGAAACGACGCCATTGCCTGTATTTATTTAATTATTTTACTGAATTTGTGATCTGTTTTTCAGTTGATGAAACCAGGATACGATTACAGTCTTCAACAGTCAGTCAGACTTCAATAAACGACTACATCAACGCAAGCCTTGTAAAGGTAGGAAACTAATGGCATAGATATTCAATTCCATGCTACAACTTAATCAAAAAGTTTCGTTTGTGGCATGTCAAATGTACAGACCGAAGGCAAAGACAAAACAAAGTTCATCTGTACCCAAGCTCCGATACCAAAGACGTTTGAGCAATTCTGGCAGATGGTCTATGAAAATTGCTGTCCTGCTATTGTCATGGTTACCCCAGTTTATGCTGGAAAGGTTTCAACCCTGATCTGTTTCTTTTATGAAATTATAAGCGAAATCTACAGATTCTGTATTCGTTCATTTCTTTACCAATACACATGTTCTTTGGTACACCGCATTTCCATTTATGTGGAGTAGTTTGTCTATGCTATGCCGAAACTCTGTTATTCTATTTTAAGTATTCAAGCTAAAAGAAACGCAAGAAATATCAAATAGAGATTGACTATACTTGATTAGTAAAATATGTCTTTGTAAATAAAACAAAAATGACACATGAAAAAATATATTGAGTTTTTATGGAGTTCAACATTTTTCTTTATCATAGGATTTTAAATGGTTACATTTCAAATGAATGCAGTGTGATGAATATCTTCCAATTGACATGGGACAAGGAGATTACGGAAACTTTAACGTTAAGATCACGAAGACTAGGCAAGCTGGTGAGTTAGTGTTGCGTCGTCTGGAGGTGCGATTGAACAACAAGGTAAATAAATGCATAAACAAGAACATGTTTAATCCCTTACCACACCACAATTTGATTTTTAAAATTTATCATGTAGTAGTAAATTTTGATATTTAAGTTAACACTTTTGGTACACCTCAAGTTATAATAATCTACTTGCAACACTTGTTGTTCGTAGTGTCAGTTGCAACACTATTTTGTGGCCAAACTATCTCCTGACTGATCATAACTCTTTGGATTAATTTAATACATGTTATTACAATTTTGTGAAATTTAAAATATGTCATTCGAGTATACATGTCATTCACTTGCAATGTCTTATTTGTTATTGATATATTAATAATATATTTTAAAGTTTGCGAAATTGTAATGACATGTATAAAATTCACCCTAACTCTTTCCAGGCGCAGGCAGATACCAGAGTGCACTCCGTTCTCCACGTTCGGTACGCCGGTTGGCCGGACGACGGCGTGCCACACAGCAACACATGCGTCGGACAGGTGATGAACAGGCTATACCACATCCCAAGAGACCACCCAATCGTTGTGCACTGCAGGTCCGACTGAAAATTTTTAACTAACGATATATATATATATATATATATAGTACTTGTATATATACGACTTATGAAACCGATCGTCTTGTCCTGTGCGTAGCGCGGGCATTGGAAGAACTGGCGCCTGCATCACCATCTTGAACACAGTAGAGAGGGTTTTGCGTGGCGAGTGGGCTGCACTGGACCTTGCCGAGACCATCAGGAAATTCAGAGCCCAGCGACTCGGAATCGTTGGATCCAGGGTTCTGTTGCCTTGCCTTTCTTTTTCCTTAGCTTTGTTATCAGTTCCTAATTAGTTGCAACTAATAGTCCCCATCAACGCACTGCGAAGTGATAGATACATATACATATTTGCAAAATGAAGAAGATATGATAGGCACAGTTCCAAGAAACAGTTCTGGTTAGGGTTAGGAAATGTGTTTCAGTGATATAATGTCAAGATAATAATGCTCTACGTAACTGCATACACTCGATCATAATCCCATACAATGTTTAGGTCATCTTGGTCTGCCTTTTTCCGCAGCAATACATGCTTTGCTACTCAGCAATCGTGGACGAGCTGAAATATCTGATATCGGAGCTGGGACTGTTGACTTCTTCCGATCTGAAGGTACTATTTTCTGCGCACAAACATGTGTTTTGCTAAATGCATGTTGCTGCCCTTACATCCTTATTAGATGCCTCACATTATTTTTTCATGCATTTTCATTTCACAATAGGGACAGTAAGCGAGTACGTACCTCCTGTGCTCCCTGCTGCTGCAAGGATATGGCTTTCACAATAGGGACGATAAGATTGACCGGGCTGTCTCCAATGGACAGAAGCCTGCAGGCTAACTACTACTACGAACTTGACAGCGTGTCTATTTTTTGAAGGCTTAAAGTGCCTTGCCACCATATGGCTTCGTTCGGTGTATTTTGACTTTGTCCTTGGGAGTTCTTTATTCGTAGGAGTACAATGTTTAATCAGATAATGAAGACGGCGATCGATTTTGTTAGTAGTACGGTGCAAGTTTGATTTTCTGAACAAGATCAAGCGCGTGATAATCGACGTGCCTTATAAATATGACCGGTTACATATAGTCTCGTCCAATCGAAGGCTTGCATATGAAATGGTCAATACGCGGTGATCCATGTCATCGTAGGCTGAAATGTCTCTGTGGGTTAGTAGAGTACTTCCTTTGTTCTATTTTTAGTATAAGTCAAAGTTAAATTTTTATCATTTTGACCACTAATAATATATAATAAATAATATTTTATCATATAAAAATTATATTTTTAGATTAATTATGAAATAATTTTTTTATAAAAAGTATATTTTTATATTAGAAATTATTTAATTTTGTAGATAATATTAGTAAAAATTAAAAGAATTTGATCTCATCCAAACTTAAAAATGCATATATTTTGTAATGGAGGTAATACTCTCACTAATAATCGTCATACCCCCAATGTCATTAATTAAACAAAATCAAAGTGCCGGCGCGACGTAGCACATGCATCGTCAATTTAAAATGTAAAGCTCATATAATAGGTTCATGTCAAGAGCAGTATACGTACGCGCGCGGTTGCATATTTTATCGAATTCCAAACCATTTCTATTGAATTGACGTCCGGAGGTACAACGTACACTGCTCTCTCAACACATGGAAGGAGCCAAGGAAGTTAAAACCTGGTGTGGAGTGAGAGAATGGTCACAAAAGCTAGTGTTTTGTGCAATTTTCTCAAATTTAAATGCGAGTATTACAATCATAGTCCAAAACCTCGCTAAGCAATACTCCTTCGTCTCAAATTATAAGTAACTTTGTATTATTTAAAATTTTCTAAATTATAAGTCGTTCTCACTTACTGAAACAATTTTTTCTTTTTTTATACATCTTTACTTTATCTCTCTCCTCTTCATTTTCACAACATTTTGTTTTTTTTACTTTTCTTAATTTTCGTGACTAAATTCAAAACGACTTATAAAAAGACGATTTATAAAAAAGACGGAGAGAGTAACATGTTAAAAAGAGTAAATAAAAATGATCAACAGTGCAATTCATGCCTCATTGCTGGTGCCAATCCTGCAGAGTGTAGAGGCGTGAGTCCTTTTGGTAGGCATCTGCTCCCTTCGATTTGAAAAGGGTTATTTGCATAAATGATCCTAGTTGAGAAGCTGACTTTGTTTTTTTTAGAATTTGCACATTCACCTCTAGTTTTACGAACAATGAGATTGACCCTACTCTGTTATCTCTACTTAACAATGTTAAGTTTTATGTAAAAAAATATGACTATTGATTTTATTTGTCATTTGTTTTGCACAATTGATTTGCTTTATAGAAAAAAATATCTAATAGCATATAGAAAAATTCAGCAAATAATTAAATGTATTTTGAATTTAATTTAAGTAAAAATATGAATGTTTTGACAACATTTCGAACATACTTTATTTTTTAAAATTTCAACAGCAAGGATAGTTATGTCTTTTTCTCATAGTCTTCATTATCTATTGATTTTTGCTATTTTTTATAGGGACAAACGACCTAATCACTTTGAAAAATTAGGGTCAAATGTGCAAACCCTTTAACTAGGGTCAAATATACAATTAGCTTGTTAATATGGGTCACTGATGCAATTGTCTTATTTGAAAATATTGATACCGTTGATTTCTAATATCAACTTTACTATTCTTTTTATTTAAAAAAATTGATAAATATTATATATTTTATTATAATTTGCTTTATCATGATTAGTAGTGTTCGAAACATAACTAATAATTTTAGACATCTGAACAGATGAACAGACCAAATGACCAATCAACCTCCCGCTTCTTTCGTTAAAAAAGGAAACAAAGGTTAGAGTGGTGAAAGGGAAGTACCTTTCTCAAAGTAATATAGAACAGAGAAAGTAACTTTCTCAAAGTTACTGTCTGAGTGAATCCCATCTATAAACCTAACACAAAACATCACTCTATTGACTCATTTGAAAATGTCCTGTAAATTTCTTATAAATTGGTTCAATTTTACAGTAAAAAAATAAAGATTCAAGAATTCTCAGAAATTAGGTATATACATAAAATGAAATGAAACCATGATCCATCTCTCATTGGTCATCGCACAACCAACACAGCATAAGTGAATGGTTAAGATCTAGTGACACGATGAATGAAAATTGGATTAATTTGGCACATGCCATCACAATTTTATGAAATTTAAAATATACTATTTGGACTTATATATGGTACATTTTCAAGTTTTCTTTATCAGTGACACATAGATGATATATTTTAAACTTTACAAAATTATAATGACATAAAATTATTATTTTCATATCTAAACGGTATTAGGAGTATCTTAAAAATACACAATAATTTCATAAAAAATAATTTCAACCATAATGAAAAGAAACTATGATCGCGGTCAGCACGGCACTGCAAGGACTGGTCCAAAATCTGCAGACGCGCTGCCGCGGTGGGCCCCCACCCTTCCGGTTCGAATCCCGCAAGCGGTTTTATTCTCCGCACCGATCACCCACCCCCCCGGTGGGCGCCGTCGCCGTCTCCGTCGCCGGCCACCGCGTCCGCCATCCCTCTCCCGTCGGGAACCTTTCTCTAGGCTCAGTCGGCGTGGAATCTTATATCCGCTCGCCATCACAATACTGCCTCCGCCAGCGAACCAGCTTCGCCCCAAAGTCAAGTCTCCTCCTCATCGCACAGAAAAATCCAATCCAACCACTTCCTCCGCGGCCCGGGCCGGGCTTGACCTCACCTCCGGTCCCTTTATTATACCCCACCACCCGCTCTCGCCACGGCGACCCCGACGACTCCCCCCGCGTCTCCATCCCCGTCCCCGTCCCCGTCAACCCACGCATCCAAGCGCCGCCGCGGGACCGCAGCCACGGGGAACTCTCCGTCCCGGCGCCCCTCCGGGGGCGGCGGTGGAGGAGGGCGCCGGTGCTCGCCGCCGCAACTCCCAGCGGCGGGGTTCGACCCGCTCGACCCGGATGCCGATCTGCCGGCCAAAGATCTCTCGCCGGGCCAGGTGACTCGCTGCAAGAAGGCGCTCAAGCTGCTCGAGAAGAAGCTCAAGCACCCCACCGCGCTCTCCAAGGAGTTCTGGGAACTTCCGGTATGCAACGACCTCCCTCCCTTTCTCAACCGGTCCTCCCTTCTAGGAGTACACTGATGGTTCAGCAAAATCGCTGGCCGCGCCAATCTGTTGGGAAATTTTGTCCACTGCGTTTAAGTAGCAGTAACATTTGGATTGAAAGCATTATGATTTTGCCATCAGAGGCTGAGACCGCTTGCTAATTTGACCTGTCAACGAATATGGCGAGGGTCAGTTCGGGTAGTGTTTTTCTTAGTGCTTTGTGATGGATCGTGCACCTAGTGTCAGTGCCGTGTTGCTTTCAAGTGAAGCTTCAGGCTGGGAATTAGTGTGCAGATGGATAAGAGAACATACCACATTATGTCTACGCCACATGGTTTCTCTTGTGAGGAAATGGAATGATGATTACTTGGCGTTTTGAAAGCCTATCTTTCTCTTAACTATAAGTGTGACATGGGTGGTCTGCTTTGTACAGGTGGAATTGAAGTTTTTAAGTCCATGATTGTGCTGAATTGTTTCAGAGTTTTTTTTGTCTTGCTTATATCCAAAACACCACTCTGCCAAATGGTCCTAGTTTTAGCGACTTTTCAGCTTTTCTCTGGTCTTCTAATACTGTAATACTTTGTATAATTGACATCGTATCTTTCCCAAGCCATGTCAATCGCACTTCACATGACTCTCTTTCAAAGGCATCCTGTTGAATTTCATGCTCCTCATTTGCTTACTTGAAACTGATTTAACCTACAATTGGATTTGTCTACCACAGTTAGAATATATATTTGCTGAAGTAGCACTGTGGCCCTACAGGCTGCTTTATGAATAGCTAATTCTTTCTCGAGTTGTCAAAGACTGTCAGTTCAAAAAAGTTGTCAAAGACTGTCGTTTAAGCCTTCGCGCAAAAGTACATCAAAAACTGAGCTACTCTGTCTTTTCCATATATATCCATCATTAATGAGCTAGCATGAATATTCATCCACCCAGGCACATACTAATTCTAGTTGCTGAATATTTCCTTTGCATGCACTGGCTGCTGATAGTATAGTGATTAACTAAGATGCGCTGTGTATGCACATCAAAGGCAAGAGTTATGCAGTCACTATGCTCTAGACATAAAGACCAAAACCGCATAATACAAAATTGCTTTGCTGTTCCTAATTATTTCAATGTAAAGTAAAGAAGCAACTGCTTTTGGCATACATTTTTGCTGGAAAATTTTCTACATGACACTTAAAAATGTGAAATTTGCTAGAGGACACTGAAATAGATTTCTTTGCTGCAGACACTGTGTCTAGTTGTATCTCAGTGTCCAACAACAAAAAAATCTATTTTTAGCGTCCCATAGAAAATGCTATATTTTTACAATGTCCTGTAACATAATTGCCCTTTTTTTGTTCAATCCAATACACCAGGAACTCAGCCACTTGACTCCTCTTTTTTTCAACTTCTTATAGTACAAACTGTGACCGAGATTTATGGAAAGCTCTATAAGTTGATTGGCGTAAGCATTACCTCGTTGAACAAAGTCAAAAGCTAACTGTATCTTTCTCCTCTTCAGGATATAAGAACTGTGCTTCAGTCAGCACAAAAGTTTACCATTGCTAGGAGTCCTGCTAATAGGCCAAGAAACCGCTACACTGACATCTTGCCATGTGAGAATCACGAACTTGTGAAAGGCTTCCATGCGTGACCAGGAAGATTAACTTGACCTTTTTCCCGCAGTTGATGAGACCAGGGTACGACTACGGTCTTCAACAGGCAATGATTACATCAATGCAAGCCTTTTAACGGTAACATTACCGTATTTGGTGGTATTTACTTTATCTTTTTTTTTCTTTCTGTCCAAACAAATTCTCATTGGCCTTGTGGCATATTCGCTTTCAGACTGGTAGTGAAGCACAAACAAAGTTCATTTCAACTCAAGGTCCACTAACCACTACTTTTGAAGATTTTTGGCAGATGGTTTATGAGAACCGCTGTCCTGTGATTGTTATGCTCACCAAAATTGATGGTCAAAAGGTGCTAATATTCAACATAATCTTGTAGATACAGTCTGCCATTTCTGATATTGTGTTGATAATGATAACAGCGTGTTAAATAATATGTACAATTATTAAATTGACAGTGTGATGCGTATCTTCCATTGAGTATGGGACTGGAGAAATATGGGAAATTTAACGTTAAGATCACGAAGACCAACAAAAATGGCAATTTAGTGTTGCGTGGTGTGCAGGTGCAACAAGATGAGGTAAGCTGTGCGGATGTTGCTTTCTGTTCCTGATAATATGTAAGATAGGTTGTGCCACTAGCTCCATCATGGTAGCATATATTCAACATAAAGAGTCGTTCCTGTTCATGTTGTTCTTTGTGCACGGAGGCATAGAAACATAGACTTGATCGTACTGTATAATACTGGTACATCTCACTAATGCAATACTGCTATATTTCATCATTCATATTTTCTTTTTTTGGTCAGGATTCTTATGTTGAAACTTTGGTACTGACCTCACGAATTCATCAATTAGATCTTAATATTCATTTCAGTCAATGACCTATCATAGGTTGTTGTCAAGATAATACCTTGAGATACTGCAGGCTTATTAGTAGGGGTGAAAATTGGTGACCCTTAGGTTCACCCGAACCTCTTTAGTTCAATCAAATGAACTAGTTTTCCCAAATGTATGATCATTTTGAAAAAGCAAGTTCATTTGGTTGAATTAAAAAGATCCAGAACCTAAGGGTTACTACTTTTCACCCCTACTTATTCGCTGATAAATCTCCTAATTTTCTCTCATCACTTTTTGCTATGTTACTTTTTCGTTTCCCCTCCTTTTATACCTTTTCTGCTTTTTCAATGCCTTTTATTTTATTATCATCTTTTTAACATAATAGCATTGAAATAGTAGCAAGTTAACGCTGAAGGATTCTTACTGAAGTATCTCCTGGCGTTGGTTCATGTTGCAGTCACACGGAGTACACACTCTTCTCCATATTGAGCACTCTGAATGGCCTGACCATGGGGTGCCAAATAGCAGTACTGCTGTACGGCAAATAGTAAAAAGATTAGATTACATTCCAAAAGAACGTCCAATAGTTGCACATTGCAGGTTTGTTCCTATTTTAAGCGTTGTTTCCTTGTGCTTTTGTAGAAACAAAAGATTGGATACTATTGCTTTCTTTTCTTGCAGTGCTGGCATCGGAAGAACAGGTGCTTACATCACCATCCAAAATACAATAGAGAAGATTTTACATGATGAAGAGGATGCTTTGGATCTTGCGAAAACCATCAGAAAATTTAGGTCACAGCGACCTGGAATGGTCCAAACAGAGGTGTGGTTTGTCTATATATATTTTTTCCTCGTCGCATATCTCAGTTACATTGTCCTATATACTACAGCATAGTTTCATTGTAGTACAGGCAGTACTTTCTATCTAAAAGTCTTGAAAACAATCACCTGCTCTTGTGCTTGCAGAAGGGTGATTGTTACTTCTTTGTGGAATTAGCATTAGTGCTAACGTGGTTGTTGAGTACTAAAATTGTAGTTTTACTATTTCTTGTACTTCTGTAGCTGAGGCAATCCATTGTTATATAGGTTCGTTGCACATGCATTAGATATTATTTTGCATAGCAATGGTAGTATCAGCAGGCATTTTGCGAATCAGGAGACAGAACATCTTGATTTTAAGATGTTCTATCAAATAATACTTATCCTAGCACTGAAGGAATCACTGCAAATAGAAAAAGGTTAGCTTACTACCATGTTCATCCTCATTGTCCTAACAGGATATTCTTTTGCTTTGCAGGAACAATACATGTTCTGTCATCATGCAGTTGCCGACATTCTAAGAGAGATGATATCGACTTCAAAATACTGAAATTGTTTTCATGGAGGGCTTCATATGTAACCTCCAATGTGCATGATCTTTTTCACAAACTTATGCTTTCCTGCTTTAGTAATCTTAAGATCCTACACATCTTATTTGAATTTATGTTGTTCCTTGCAGTGACAAAGTAATATATAAGCGGTGTGCACTGGTACCAGCATTCGACCACAACATGACTGGTGAAATGCATATTTCAGCTGGGAGACTTTAACTTGTATGTGCAATCTCTTGTGGTTTGTGAATGACTAGCTCACTGATTGTTCCATGGTCTGACTTTAACTTGTATTGTGTTCTGACTTGGACTAAACGATGAGGTAATGTTAAGAAAACAATTATCAAGTATTTGACCAAAAAGGATTCGGTCGCGATTCTTCAACTTCTAATTCTTAGCGTATACCTTGCGTCTAGTTGGAAGAAAAATTGGTTGGTGTGAAAAATTGGGACGTTTTTCTTGTTGTATACCAATGCCATACAAGAGCACACAATATCATCAATTTGTGGGACTTCTTTTGAGCAAGAAATGGTGGGGCTGGCGAAGCATAAACATGAGTAGTAGGTAAAGCTAGTGCCCATATTTTTAAGTTAATGGCATTATCTTCATCAATCAATGAACCTTCTTTCTACTGAAAAGATTCTGAAGCTTCTTGATACAACATATCGTGCATACTGGTTTCAACTCTTCTGAATTGTTGGTAAACATAACTTGCTCAGTTCAACTAAGATAGATGGGTGCAAGCATGGCAAGGCTGGTTCCATTTATTTGCTTTGCCTCGTTTTCAGGCTTCCACTATGATATAGCAGTAATTTAATGACACAAACAGTTCATAAAATGGCGAGTTTTTTGCATGACGCTATACAAATGGAAAGAGAAAAACAACAACATGAAACTCTTTTTTTTGAGACCAACAACATGACACTCTTATTAACGCTGCGGGACGTTCCCTAATGCATGACGTAGACGTTGTATTCGACGGTGGCGTCGCCGGTGCCGAAGTCGAGCCAGTGCGTGCGCAGCAGTGCGTAGCCGGTGGCGAACCGGAACGCCCCGGTCCCGCCGACGACGGGGAGCTCGCGGACCTCGTCGAGCGGGCAGTTCCGGCCGAGCAGCGCCAGCGTGCTGCTGTTGAACTCTCCCGACGTGAACACGAGGTTCATCGCCTGCAGGAACCCGAGCGTCCTCTGGTCCGACCCCATGTACAGCCCCTGCGCGCGGCCCACGGGCGCGGACCCCGGCTTGGGACCCTCCGTCAGCGGGTCGTCCATCACGTTCACCATCCCGAACATGGGCATCGACGCCGGGTCCGGCGGCGCCACCACGCGCACCGCCGTCGGCGACTTGCCGCTCACCGTGTCGTGGAAGTAGAAGTGCAGGTGCGTCTTCGCGGCCTCCGTGGCGCCGCCGTCCGAGGACCGCCGGTGCCCCGCGTGCCGGCTCCCGGTCTGCGTCTCGGCGGCGGCCGCGGCCGCGGCCGCCGCGGCGAACAACGCGAGGAGGAACGGGACTAGCAGCGTTGCCTTTGCCATTGGGACTTTGTGACTTTGAGCTGCTGCCGGTGCGAGTGCTGTGGTGAGAGTGAGTGGGTCTGTGGTACGAAGCGTGCGATCAAGTCACTCGGATTTATAGCTGGTCACTTTGCTCTCCCATAGTGGCATCGAATGTTCTACACCCCACGAACGTGAGGAAACAAAGCTGCGAAGTGACAAGTGGTGGGGCGGCAATGGTCCATAGTCCATTGGTTGGCTTGGCCGATCGTGAAAGGGAGCCTGGCCCGGGGAGCAAAGAATGCAGAGAAGCTGATCGCAATGGCGAGAGAGAGAGAGAGAGAGAGAGCGAATCTGGTGCGGTCCCAGAGCTAGAAGACTTTTGTTAGTGGGACTGTGCAGTGGTGCTCTCGTCGGTGGCGAGCAAGCTACCGTTATACTTCTAGAAACAAAGTGCGCTTGGACATGCTCCATGATGAGGACGCCTTTTCGTCTTCGTGACGACCGAACGTGGTGTTACTGTCAGCTCTCCTTGCTCATGGGCTGTGCTTGGCTTGCACGCAGGGGATCCAGCTGAAGCTCCGCGCGTGTATCTGATGGTTTGCTGGATCGCCATAGCCATGCCCCTGCAGGACTTCGATTCGCGGAGAGCATGGTCGGTAGAAGCCATCCCTGCAGGAGGCAGAGTGCACGCTAGCAAGGCCCAGACGTGCGCCAGCGCCAGAGGCTGCTCCCGTTACAGCGACTACAACTTACCGCGTCCCGCTGGTGGTAACCAAGCTCACTGTAATTTGAACTGAACCAAGAAAATTTTGTCCCTTCGGCTTGTATTTCCGTTTCTGTTAACAACCTAATCACAGCTCCATGAACAAGCGCAACTCAATGCACTGATATGATTGTAATCGGTGGTACAGACGGACAGAATAGAAACATTAAATGGGTCAAGTTAGGTGATGCTTCAACCAAATTCTTTCATTCCAGAGCTCAGTGAATCATAGAAGAAATGTCATTCTTTGTCTCATGGATGCTTCAGGCAATCAGGTCTTTGACCACTCTTCTAAATCCTTGATACTGTGAAATGCCTTTAGAGATCGTCTAGGAAGAGAAGAATTTGACCACATGCATTTTGATCTTGATGAGCTTCTCTCAACTCAGATAGATCTCACATGGTTTGAGGCTCCTTTCTCTGACTTGCCTCTGAATAAGTCTCCAGGTGCTGATGGGTTCAAGCAGATTTCCTGAAGAAATGCTGGACATCAATAGCTGCTGACTTTTATGCTCTCTTAACTGCGTTTCATGATGATCATTTGTGTTTAAGGAGCATCAACAGCTCCTTCATTACTCTCATCCCCAAGAAAGACAACCCTCAGGAGGTCAACGACTTTAGGCCCATCTCTCTCTTGAACTTCTTCTTGAAGATCATCACTAAAATACTTGCCAAAAGATTGCAGTCAGTCATTCAGCAGCTGGTTCATCAAAACCAATATGGTTTCATTAAAAGTAGAACCATCCAAGACTGTCTGGTATGGGCCTTTAAATATCTTCACATCTATAAAAAAAGGGGAAAAGAAATCATAATTCTCAAACTGGACTTTGAGAAGGCCTTTGACAATGATTGGGCATCAAGCCTTGATAAAAATTCTCAAGGCTAAAAGTTTTGATTCCAAATAGGTGTCTTGGATCTCTAATATTTTGCATACAGCTACCTCTTCGGTGCTTCTCAATGGTATTAAAGGAAAGGTCTTCCATTGCAAGCGGGGGGTCAGGCAAGGAGACCCTTTATCACCACTTCTGTTCGTTCTGACAGCTGATCTTTTTCAAACCATCATGAATAAAGCTACAGACAGAGGAGTATTCCAACTTCCCATCCCTCTAAGAGCCAGCATTGATTTCCCAGTACTTCAATATGCAGATGACACTCTTATCATCATGAAAACTTGCCCTAGATAGTTACTGTCTCTCAAAGCCTGACTACAAACTTTCTTCTCTTTCACTGGCCTAAATGTCAACTATAACAAATCATTTATGTATCCTCTCAACCTTGCACCAGATCATCTAGAGACTCTGGCATCCACCCTCACTGTCATATTGGTTCAATGCCGTTCACTTATCTGGGTTTACCCCTAGGGACAACGCGACCCCCAGTCTCGGCCTTCCTTCCAATGGTCCAAAAAGTGGAGAGAAGACTGATTGAAACTACGAATTTTCTCTCCCAAGCTGGGAGACTACAAATTGTTAACTCAGTTCTCTCATCCATGCCAACTTTTTATATGTGTACTCTAAAGTTACCTGCAACTTGGAGCAAGTTGATCAGTATTGACAACATTGTCTCTGAAAAGGATCTGACATCAATGCAAAAAAAAATGTCCTTTGGCAGCATGGAACATGGTTACAAGGCCAAAAGTGTAAAGAGGTCTAGGAGTTTTGAAGCTCAGAACTCAAAATCAGACTCTTTTACTTAAATTTTTTCATAAGTTCTACAATAAAGAACCCATCCCTTGGGTTAGCTTGGTATAGAACAATTATTACTACAGTGGACGTTTACCTGGCCAAGTCATTAAGGGTTCTTTTTGGTGGCAAGATTTAGTGAAGCTGCTAGTCAGTTTAAATGCTTAATTGCGGTAAAGATAGGAGATGGAGCCTCTATCCTTTTCTGGAAAGATGTGATTATGGGCTCTCCTTGGTGCTTTCAATATCAGCAACTCTATTCCTTTGCTAAGAATACAAATCTTACCCTTAGTTCATTTCTGGAGCAGCAGAACCCTTTGCCTTTCTTCCACCTGCGCTGAGTGAAATGGCCTTCAACCAGATGATAAGCCTCCAACAATCTATCGCCACTTTATCCCCCATCATCAGAACCAGATCAATGGAGGCATATGGGGGCAACGAGGAGCTTTCTCCTCTTCCACAGTTTATAAGCTTCTTCTGGGCCACATACAAGTTCATCCGACTTTTCTTTGGCTCTAGCAATCGTTAGTATAGCCAAAGCACAAGGTTTTCTTTTGGCTGGTTTTGCAAAACAGACTCAACACGAGGGGAACCTTAAGAAGAAGAAATATGCAGCTGGATTCTTACAGTTGTGAGCTTTGTATCAGGCAACTGGAAGAATCCACAAAGCACCTTCTCTTCAGATGCAGCTTCGCCAGAAATGTTTGGAACCTCATAGGCTTAACAATTCCAAGGAGACTAGACATTTTTCATATTTTGGTTTGGCTTAAGTCCAGATTGGAACGGGGCCTCTTCATGGAGATTATCATCCTTCTTTGCTGGAGCATTTGGAAGACTAGAAACAACTGGATCTTTGATGCTGAAGATCCATAATTACTTGATTGCAAGGCTCTTTTTCATAGAGAGCTTCTGTTGCTTGCCCACAAACTGAATAGCAGTCGCTCTGATATTTTGAAAAGCTGGATGTCTCGTTTTCTTTAGCTCTTCCTTTCCTTTTTTGGTGTAATCTGTACTTGTTGGTTTTTCCTTTACCTTTATTAATAAATTACTGTAGGAGCCTGCTCCTCCAGTTCCCTTTCAAAAAAAAAAGAGAGTATGAGATAGGGTAGCAAAGCAAGGGGACTAGAAGAAGATTAGATATACATCAGGCTAGAAGATAGAGAGGAAATCTAGAGGAAGATAGCAGCAGCAGCAGGTCGAAGGAGGAAGAATAAGCTTGTTTCTTTCTGATAGGTGTTTGATACTCGTCTCCTGTCGTACCCTATTTCTGGGATACACTGTGCACCACGTATCAGTCTCTAGATCAGTAGCTGATACGCACTAACACATCAGAATGTATATAAAAACATACTTCGAATAGAAGGATATACCTAATATCGGACCTTAAGCGGCAACTCGGTGAAGATTAAAACAATCCACAACCAGCTGACTAGCTAGAGGTGGAGCAAATAACGAAAAACATGGCTCAAAGCCACAAGCAAACTTAGGAAGCAGAATGAAAACCCAGCACGTTGTCGTCTTCTACGAATCTTCTCTGCCTAAAACCATAGCTGCAAACTGTGAGTACATAAGATACTCAGTAAGCCCTAACACTAAGCAGAGGTATATATAGATGCACATTTGGCTGTGGCAAAGATTAGGCTTAAAGGTTTTCTTTTGTAAAAGGCTAGTTTTATGCAAGGTTCATTACAGAAGCTTTAAAAAAGGAACCACAAGAGATTTGCTGTCCATATTTTAATAGGTTGGTCCTGGAGGAGATGTTCATCAAACCCGCCAGTACCCAAGTTTTAGTCGGAGAGCTGACACGTAACCGTACCGTCTCCTGACGCACAGTCTTCACTTTCTAAAACACAGACACCTACACCCACTCACTCTAGTAAAGATAATAATGAGTCTAATCAAAGTGAGTCCAAGCTGTAGTGTGTCAATACTGCGACAACGACCATTTCGAATGGATTATACACTCTGCAAAGGTTCTACACTGTACCCACAGGCTATGCTCCTCGTGATCAACAGAGTTACATAACGTTCCACCACAAAGTCCGCCTCAAGATACTAACAGGGATCATACCTTAAGGGTTTTGCCTGCCCCGAGGACGCGACAGCACATTCTCGTAGCCAGACCGTGGGTCTAGATCATCTACGTCTACTTCCTGAGACCCTACACAGACGGATAATTATGAAAAATAGGGGCTATACCCGTAGGCATACGATCTCATGGCGCGGTCTATTGATATAATCGAAGACCAGATCGTGAATATCTCACGTCTGCTCCTGTGACTTGTGTACCAACCGACCGTCTTAGAGGTCAAGGTGGACAACCAAGAGGGTAGAGTGAGTCTCGCCTAGACAGGTTCTGTGGTTGCACGAAATCACTATGTTGAGGTTCGATGAATCGATCTTTATATGGCAGGGCGACGCTTGTCCACGACAGGTGGACCAGATCGAAGCTTAACACCTATCACATCACCTTCACAGAAGCCCGCCTCACAACCAAAAAACACCTTTCTTCACCTAGCACCAGTTGCAATATCACCCTTCCCACTTTATTTTACACACACCACCAAACTCATTTTAACACATTTCATAAGATGATTAGTGTATGGTGTGATGATGCACCGCATCACATAAAGAGTCCTAAGCAATCTAATATCAAGATAACTTTCCGTTCATTAAAAACTAACAAAGGAAATCCTATGGTTAACAAGGGGGTGTCATCAATGGGTAATCAAAATGGTATTCATATTCAATGAGAGCAAGTAACTAACATGAATATAAATATATAATAACAAGTAGGGTATTATCTACACAACGTTTTTAAACATAGATTAAAATAAATATGCAAGCATTCAGGTCATATGGGTGCATGAGTAAAATATAGGATTAATATGACCAAGGGGTTAGAGCTTGGCTAAAAATCCTTAATCTTCATACTTGTCTTCTCGATAATCTTCAACTCCCGAGTCTTGAATTGTTGACTTGATGTTGAAGTCTTCGGGCTTTTCCTCATATGTCCGTCTTTCTATCTTCTCTTAGAGTCCCGCTTTTCCCCTAAGTTCAGCGTTGTCTATATGATAGGACATGCCTAATAAAACTACGGTAAAAGAAACAAGGCTCGAGAAGAATCGATAAGATTCAATTAAATTTCGAATAAGAACCAAATAAACTCCACGAGAGAATCAAATGTACATTATGCATGATGCGATGGCTATCTTATTGCAATGTTTAATATCCTAGGTGCACCTTAGTGTTATTTACTATAAGTTAATTATTAGAATAATCATTTATTCTTAAACTTTATTCTAGTGCTGATGCAGTTACATGAGCAGTCAAGGGTGGTCATGTATTGTTAATTATACTAAAGCCTTCGTATGGGTATGGACTTAGATTATGGTTTGCTTACTATCTTACTAGGAGTTCTATGTGTCATATTTTGCTTAATCACGACTTAGTAATATTTACTACAGTGTAGCTATTAATTACTAGGTTCATTCTAAACTATATTCATGTGATTGCGACAGTGGGCCATGTGGATGCTATATGCGGTGCATAGATATTTACTTTATTTATTTATATAATAAGTATTAATTTATTATGATTAAAGGTTAATTGGTGAATTTACATTTATATAGTTAAACTATTATACCAAAAGGACGATGTCACTGTAAGTGCGGTGAAGGGCAGAACGTCATTATCAATTATCTAATTTATACATATGTGTGGCTATCCTAAGCGATCAATGTTTAATCATTTAGTTCAATTTGTTAATTAAAATACCAGAACTAGCAAGTGATAATTATACTAATTAATGTCTTAATGCATAAGGGACAACATGTTAATGTGGTTATGAGGAATAGTGTGCCATGGCTAATTATTCAATTCTTAAGTATTTGTATGTCATCTTAATTGATTGGTAATTTAATTACTTAGTTTAATCTATATGCTTAATTTACTAAATTTAAGCCAGAATTTACTAAATTTAAGCCAGTAAATGGTGCGTGTACTAATTATTAAATTAAAGACATCAAGAGGCATGTCGCTAGTGTATGCTAATATGGAATCAGATGCATCCGTGTGCCCTCAATAATTATTTAATTATCTACTCGTATGTGATATTATGATCAGCTAGTAATTAATTAACAATTAATTACTTGATTTTATCTTTATAATCAAGTTACTAGAACTAGTATGTAATTTTGGTGCTAATACATACGTATACTTAGTAAAATGCTTATATGAGCCATGTTGACTCATTTCCTAACATTCATATACGGTAATCTAGTATTTTACTAATAATCATGTAATTCTAACTCTAAACTAATCTACATAGAGCTAATATGGTATATGTAGCAATGCACACTATTAATGGTACTAAATCATGCTTAGTAGGATAAGGTGCACAATGTAATTAGTATGAAACTATGCTAAGATAGATTACACTAAAACACTAGTATTAAAAACCAATAAAAGCTAATAAAAGAAATCGAATTAAAGCTCCGATAGAACTTACAAATAAAAATCAGCATGGTTGGGGAATAGCCAAGGTTTGATAGCTTGATGAGGTGATGCTCGGAACAGTGATTCCAACGGTACAAAAAATCATTGGAAACGGATTCACAGTTGGAAAGATACGACGATTTGAGTGTGTATGGTGGCTCAAGGACCTTTTTGTAATTAACAAAAAGGTTGTAGGGACGTACATGTAATCACAGCATGGCTTAAGGGTCTGAGTGTTAAAAGGCAGGGACTAATTTGTAATAGTAATTTGGCCAGGGGGTTCCTTGGAAAACTTTGGACTAAAATGGGATTTGATAAAACATGGAGGGGCTTCCTGCAAAAATGGATTCTCTTACTGTGCGTGCGCGGGCTGCCTTTTAGCAGAAGTGTGGATCGGGTCCACGGTTCCATGGACCGAGACCATGGGCCGGTGCACCGGCGAGGCCGTGGACCTTGACGGCGGCGCACCTGCAGGAGGACCGCCGGACCTGGCAAGGAGCGGGGTAGCTCGAGGGCAACGAGGCGAAGCCGACCATGGGCGCGACGGGATGGGTGAAGCCCCGAGGAGCTCTGGCGGCAGAGAGAGGCGGCACCCTGTGGTGGCGCACGACGAGCCGGCCGGTGAGAGCTCGCTGGACCTAAGGAAGGGACGAGGCAGTATGAGGGTGGCGCGGTGAGGCTGCCCATGGGCGCGGTGGGGCCGAAAAGGCGCGGCAGCACGCCGTCGGTGGAGAGGGGCCGGGAGCAGTTGGCGGTGCATGGCACCAAGCCACCGGAGCGCCGGGCGGCTCGAGTTTTTCGGCGCCGGAGAGATGGGTCAGCGTGATAGAGCTCGCTGTGGCCCTCAATCGGGTCAGGAATGTGTCGAGCAGCGTCGGCACCGGCCAAGGGTGGCAAGCGGCGTTGGCAAGAGGCTCGAAACCGGGCGCAGGAGAGAGAGAGAGAGCAGGTCATCACCGTGGCGCACGAGTGGATTGGAGAGGAGAAAACTCACCGGGGAAGGTGGATTGCGGTGATGGCCTAGCTCGGAACGAGGACGTCGTAGTTCGACGGTGGCACGAGGAAGACGGAGGCACGGCTCCGAGGGCGACGATGAGGGACGCCAGTGCCGGGGCCGTAGTGCACAGGGACAGAGAGGCGTCGAGGGAGGCCGGCCATGGTGGAGGGGAGGGAGGATGGCCCGGCGAGGCGAGCATCGGGGTCGGGTGAGCAGGAGAGGCGGTGCTGAGCGCTTGCGATGGAGGAGGTCGTTGCGCGTAGGGGAGCGCGCGGTGGTCGGCGCGCAGGGGAACGAAGGTGGCTCGGCTCTAAGTCCCAGAGAAGAAGTAGGGCGAGGTGCAAGAGCTATGCTTCATTTTGTAGCCAGAGAAGCAGAGGAGGATAAAAACGGTGACGCGGAGGGCACGGGAGCTGCATGGGCGCGGTACGTGGTGCTGTGCTCGCACATTCTTGTGTTATTCTTGTGTCAGGAGGGGGGGGAGAGAGAGAGAGGAGGAAATTGAAAAAGAGAAGGAGAGAAGGAGGTGGGGATGCTGTGGAGCACGTCACAACATGGACGCGATGGGTATGGGTGGCGACGCGCTGCACTGTGCACGATGTCATCTGGTCAGAGAAGAGAGAGGGAGGGAGAGAGTAGCAGCAGTCAATCAACCAAAGTGGTCAAGCACGCTTCAAAGGAGATGTGCACAGGCATGGGCGCGGGGATGGGAGAGAGAGAGAGGGAGATTGGAAAAGAAGATAGAGGTTGAGCAGGTCTGAAAAAAGAAGAGTTAACGATCTTAGATTGGGATGAAATTTTGTAGGATGAATCTTCAAAGTGTGTTCTACAATATAAATTGTTTGGACAACGTTTTTCAAAAAAGGTTGGAAAGTTATAGAATTTTGAAGATGGTTAACTGGTAAGAGAGGTTGTCTGCGGAAAAGAACAGATTATTTATCAATTTATTGTCTGTTTGATTGAAAAAATCTAACTTCTGGGGCTCGGATGAGTTTGAGACTTTGTGGAGTGGTAGGATATTTTTGGATGAACAACTTTCCTTTTGGGCTCATCTCCGAATTCGATTTCAATTTTGTTCTAAAAATCCGAAGAGCAGTTGGCTGGCTAGAGGAGCAAGTTTAATTTGGACAGGGGCAAATATGAGTTAGACGAGTTAAACAGATTTGGGGCTCAAGGGCTTCGACGAATTTTGGGATTTAGATGAAACACGAGAGAACAAACGACAAGGGCAAAAACGAAAAGAAGAGTCACTTGTCATACGATCAAATTTTAATATTTTAGAAAATCTCTAATTTATACAGTTTGAATTAAGAAACAAAATTTTGTACTTTGAAAAAGGATAGAAGAGAGATAAAAATGTTAGGATCTTTGTCAGCGACAATTTAAGTTTTCGAATTTAATTAGGGGTGAATTTGGGGCGGGACATCTCCACCATCCGTCAGCCATTTTATTATTCCAACATAACCAACCATTCATCATTGATCTGGCTCACAACCCATGAGATAGGCAGCCCAAGCGAATCTACAGAAGTTGATGATGCGATCCTTAACTCTCATTTGCGTACGAAAAACAAATTCTCTTGCATTTAACTTGGATCAATTTCGTTGTTCGTTTAAAAACTTCAAGTTGAGTTAGATATTCTGTTCTCTACGCCTTGGGCCTTGATGGGTCCTCTCTATCAGTAAATCTGAGACTATGGGCAGTGCTCCTATATCTAAGCATTCGGGCCACCCGGCCCAGCACAGTATGGCAAGGCACGCTGGGCCATGTGGGTCGTGTCGAGGCGTGCTACGGTTTTGATCGTAGACTTGGGGCACAACCAGTCAACATCGGAACAGGGCCGGCCAGCGAGGCTGAGGAGGAGACGCAAGAGCATGACGGTTCGTGCGGATTCGAGGTGGCAGTCGACGAGGCGACGCAGATCTGAGATGGCGGATGGTGAGGCAAGGCAGATCCGAGCAGCAGCCGGCGAGGCAACACAGATCTGAGCAACATTAGGCGGGAATGGCACAATTACTCAATGATGCAGATGGCGGATCTGAGGAGGAAGAGGAGAACGGCGGGGCGGTTCGTGCCTGCGTGTGGGTGGCCAGGGGTTGGGGTGAGGGCGTGTGAGGGGGGGGGGCTGCGGCTAGGGTGGGGGGTGTTTATATGGCTGTTTGAGGGGGCAGGGGGATAATGGGCTACAGCTTCATCGGCGGCATCAGTGGCAGAACTGGACAGAAATTTCAAAGGGGGTCAAAAAAAATTTTCAAAAAAAACAATATGCATCAATTTTTTATTGTCCAAACTTACATATATATCAAATTTAAAAATTAGCATAAAAATTTAGCAATAGACTAAAAAATATAACAATAAAAAATATCAGTATTGTACTTTTTTTTATTTTAATTTAAATTTCTTGTTGCTAGATGTTATGTTCTTTAAAAATTTAATGCTTAACTTAGGTTTACTAAATAGATCACACCATAAATTTAAGAAAAATATAATTAGAGAGTAGTTTAGTACTCTCTTCGTTCTAATTTATAAGCCATTTTGAGGCTGGGTAAGGGAACTTAAAAAAATTGAAAAAGATGGGATTTAAATCGAGAATAACTTATAATTTGAGGCGGATGAAGTATTTTCTTACTTCATCCATTCCAATGGAAACTTATTTTTAGGTTTTATTTACTACAAATTTAACCTATGATTTATATAGATTCGGTTAAATTTAAAAACCTAGTATTTATGTTTTTAAATTCATAAAAAATACTTTCATAATATATATAATTCATTAAAAGAAATACTTTCATAATATTTGAACCATTTTGTTGTCTAAATTATTTTTACTAGAGATGTTAGATAGCTTAGACAATTATTTAAACTATTTTTAATTAGTAAAGTGATTTGTATCTTTTTTCTAGACGAAATATTAATTTTTGACATGTGAAGAGTAATATATACCTAAGAAAATTTCTAATCATAGGCCCTCAGTTCCGTCGTTGATCGGCCTATAAATAAAATAGCGGGCCGTTATTGGACCTCCCCTTTTTTCATGCTGTGGCACAGGTCGTGCCCGCGCCTAGGGATCGGCCCAGGCGCGACCACCAGACTAGGCTGTTCCGGCACAGGCCTGCAGTTCACTGGGCTGTGTTGTGCCCGGGCCGAGCCAAAAGCACTAGACCGCACGCAAAAAAACCCACCCGAATGCTCAGATACAAGCGCTCCTCTGCTCTCCGGGCCCATCGAGTGCAACCGTTTGCATACCACTGCAAAACAACCATTCTTGTGTTTCTTGCCATTTCTGTACGGGGCAGCGCTTTCAAACCGAAACTCTGTTTCACAACGTTCAAATGTACGGTCTACTACGTTGCTCCTCTTTCCTGA
>BCLH01003871.1:2145-21614 GCA_001602315.1 Zoysia pacifica
AATGGTGATGGCAGCGGTGGTGGATCTGGTGGTGATTAAAAAAAATCATGAAAAGAACTCAACTCTAAAGGATGAAACCCTAGGAACCAGCAACTCAATCAATCGATGTAACCAAAAACTCAACAAGTATTGACCACGCAGAACAGCAAGGCACAAATTTGTTTTGGAAATTTCAGTTCTACCCTACTCTTTTTGTTTTTTGGGCAATTTCTGGACTATAGGCAACAAAATCTAACAGATTGGTAGATACTCTCACCGATATACCTTGCTCTGGTTACCACATGGTATGGCAGGGGCTGATCCCGATCTTTCGATGAGAGGAGAATAGCTTCGATTTGGGAGGGATTCGACGTTAGCTGTCCGACTACAACAACCAACAGGGTTGCTGCGCCTTAGCAATAGGTACACCGGCTCCGATTTGTTGTTGTTTTTGCTGTGCCAAGAACAACCCTGAACCTGCGAGCAATCGAGAACAAGCAAGAACAAGATGAACAGGTAGACAACTCACAGATCTGGATATAATCACGAAATTGGGGTTCTAAATCAAGCAAATCGGGTGGTCTCGTCGACACACGCGTTTACAAGAAAGTAGCTAAGGCTAAACTTGCATCTGAACAAAACCCACCCTCAAATGACGGCTGCCACAGGTTTATATAGTGAGAAGACGTCCTAGAGGCGTGGAGGGACTCAAACCCTAACTTAGAGAGGGCCCCTAATGGGCTAAACTGGATACAATGGGCCTCAGCCCATGACTGGAGGTCCGAACGCCTTTCTGACGATTTTGATCACGTCTAGAGGAGTTTGAAGCTGAGATTGGACCCATCTGAAAGTAGACTTTGTGATCTTTCCTATGAGTACTCATTTGCCTTCAACTACATCCGGAGTGAAAAGTTATGACCGAAACAATCCAGCCCTGATTGATGGTCCGATCCTGCTTTATGGTCCTGGTGCTCCTCCTATGTTCCTAATCATAACAAAATTACCACAAAGATTTAGTAGTACCCCATTCTGAGAAGAACTACTATAGACAGTGAGAAATGACTTGACTTGATAATTAAGTTGACGCACTCGAGCTCGTGTCATGGGTCCTTCTTGTGCAATTGGTTTGGTTGTGTCTGCGGAAGTGATGTCCTCATCACGCTCATTGCACCACCGGACTGTTTGGTGACTTTTCACTTCAACTTTGATGTGTATACGGTTTCCAATCTTTCGTCAGGTCGTATTAATTCTTGATTTGGTGAAGATGCGATACACAATTGATCTAGTCTCAAATCAACACGATTCGAACCTCGCAATCGCAGCATCAACCGTGCGCACACGATTGATCTCGCCAAAAAAGCTAATCCCAGCCAGCAAATCGAAGAACACAAGCAAGAACAAGGAAGAATGCAACTCAATTGCAAACTCTGAATTAAACACACGAAGTTAGAATCTAACAAACCGTCAAACGATGAAATGTTTATAGCAGATGAAAACTAATCAAAATCTGACCCTAATGGCAACGGCTACCATTTATATAGAGTTTAGGATGACCTTGGGGGGCAAACCCTAACACTCATCTTAAATGATACACGACCGAAAGGCCAAAAAATAGTGTCGCATCATCGAGCAGTTTCTGGACATCATTTTGTTTAAATGATTTCTGTTGATTCCGGTCAAATTTGGAATGCAACCAGTTTTGTTGGAATGTTTGTCTTCTTAGCTTTCCAAACATATCTAGAACGTCCAAAACGGATCCCCGTATGCGACCTGGGATGTCCGTTTTAGTGCAAACTGCTACTGGAACCCGGGGGCAACTCAACTTCGAGTTGGATTGACTCTCCACCGGGGTCAAATATGTCTTGTTGGTCTTGAGCATCTTTAAATCCTTCTTCATGCTTCCTTTGATCATCTTCAATGTTCCTAATCATAATAAAATCATTAGGTTCTCAAAGGAAGAAAAATATGTGTTTCGGAACAAGCTCACCTCAAAATTCAATTGTTGTGCACAAG
Source organism: Zoysia pacifica (assembly GCA_001602315.1). Taxonomy (NCBI): domain Eukaryota; kingdom Viridiplantae; phylum Streptophyta; class Magnoliopsida; order Poales; family Poaceae; genus Zoysia; species Zoysia pacifica. Next base: position 4,138 of record BCLH01003871.1, read on the forward strand.
TTATAGTAGGTGGGGAGCGTTGTGTGTATCAGTGATGTCCTCATCATCCTCTCACTCCTGAATCGGAGTCGTTCTCGACTCAAGCTCATCTTGTTCTCTGCTGTGGCCCTATTGTGTTGAGACAACTGGTGGCAGGAGAGACCAGAGAATTGTAATTCCACAATTGCAGGGTCAAATGCAGTGTTGAACTAAGGTGGATATGTGGAGCTTGGAGGGTTGCAATAATGATTAGTGGAACATAATTCTATAACAGATAATAATGCTAAATAAGTGTTTTAATTATGTAATTCTAATTGCTGGTCAAATCTTATGAAAAATCCAGATGTGAACAATGATTAGACATAAAAATCAGCAACAGACACGGCTCTAAAGATTAGTAATCAGCACGGTATAGCACAAGACAGTGATGTCACCTTGATGATGTCACTTTTTTTATTTTTGATGTGTACGTGGTTCCTGATCTTCCGTCAGATTATGATAACTTTCGATTTGGCGGAGATGCGACACACAATCGATCCGGCCTCAAATCAACACAATTCAAACCCCGCAATCGCAGCACCACTTTTTCTCTGGTTATCAACCGTGCGCATACGATTGACCTCGCCAAGAAGGCTAATCCCTGCCTGCGAATCAAAGAACACAAGCAAGAACAAAGAAGAACGCAACTCAATTGCGAAATCTGAATTAAATCTCAAAGTTGGATAACCAACAAGCCGTTAAACGGTGAAACTGTTTGATAACAGAGGAAAACTGATCAAAACCTATCTCTAATGACGGCGGCTACTGAATTTATAGAGTTTAGGTCGACCATAAGGGCAAACCCCAATACTAATGGGCCTAGAAAAGATACAAAGACCAAAGGCCAAAAGATAGTGTCGCAGCACCTAGACAGTTTCTGGATGTCATATTGTTTTAACGATTCCCGCTGATTTTGATCGAATTTGGAGATGAGGCCGGTTCCGTTGGAAAGGTTATCTTGTTAGCTTTCCAACCATATCTAGAACGTCCAAAATTCGTATGAGACTCGAACCCGAGTTGTTTGGATCTCCTCTGGGGTCGAACGTACGGTTCTGATCTTGAGCATCTCCAAGTCCTTCTTCATGCTTTGTTTGACTCTCTCCAATATTCCTAATCATAATAAAGTTATTAGGTAGCAATCTATTCTCAAAGAATGGAAGACATGTGTTTTGGAACGAGCTCATCTCTAATCTCAACTGTCGTGGATGAGTTTCATTCATACTACTTTGAGGACTCTTATGTGTATCTAAAGGAGTGATGTCCTCATCATCCTCCCCTTCTTGTTTTAGAGTCGTCCTCGACTCAAGTTCATTGTCTGAACCTCGACTCCACCATGCCCTAGAACCTGCATGAAAAGGTGGAGGCCACGGAGGTATTTGAACGCAATCATTTTGTGGCTCAAAGATCCTAATAATCTCATCATTTTTTTTTGAAATTTCACTATTTTTATTTTTCAGAGGCACAAAAACAGGAACACCAAGAAGTTTCAGATCGATCTAATGAAGGATGTGTTATGTGAAAAATCTCGAAGATGTCTGAAATTGCATGTAAAATCTTGTAAATTCACAAAGGTCCACTTCCAGGGGAAATTTAGCCTTGAAAATTTTTTTGAACCTTGACGAAGTGGGGGAGAGCCAAATGAGTCTTTTCATTCTGAGAATTTGAAAAAAATCATCCGATTTTGTGTTCGTATAAAAAAGTTATGCCCATTTTACTGAAAGGTGTCTGAGATATGTTTTTTGTGGGTGTGAAACGCAATCGGGATGCAATCGAGTGGTGATTTTCTGGATGATTCAACAACAGATGATAATGAAGGGGTGGATCTATGAAGTGTGGATCTGTTTGTGATCGAAATAGGGGTGGGTGAGTGGGATAAAATTTCGATGCAAAGGAAATAACAGATGTAACACGGTAACAGATCTGAATGATGCAAACGATGAACGATGAAGGCAAACAACTGGATGTTAAAAGATTTCAAAATCTAGCAACAAAAACATAAACTAAGGACACAAACTCAACACTATAGACTCTACAATAAAATTATGCAAAGGCTAAACATGGCTTGGATAAGGGAACACCTAATGATCTATTATTTTTTTGTGTTGCGGCTTTTTAGTGGACGATAGGATGAATACAAAATAAATAAGGATAGATGTGAATCTGACGGTATACCAGAAGCTCTGATTACCACTTGATGTGTACGCAGTTCTCGATCTTCTGTCAGATCGTGGTAACTCTCGATTTGGTGGAGATGCGACACACAATTAATCCAGCCTCAAATCAACACGATTCGAACCCCGCAATCACAACACCACTATTCCTCTGGTTATCAATCATGCACACATGATTAACCTCGTCAAAAAGGCTAATCTCTGCTTGCGAATCGAAGAACACAAGCAAGAACAAGAAAGAACGCAACTCAATTGCGAAATCTGAATTAAACTTATGAAGCTGGAATTCAACAAACCGTCAAACAATGAAACTGTTTATAACACATGAAAGCTAATCAAACCTGACCCTAATGATGGCGGCAACTATTTATATAGAGTTTAGGACAACCTTAGGGGCAAATCCTAACACTAATGAACCTTAAAAGATACACGGCTCAAAGACAAAAAAGATAGTGTCGCAGCACCTAGGGCAGTTTCTTAATGTCAACTTGTTTTAATGATTTCTGCTAATTCCTATCGAATTTGAAGATAAGACTAATGCTGTTGGAAAAGTTATCTTCTTAGCTTTCCAATCATATCTGGAACGTCTAAAACAGATCTCGTATGCGACTTGGGTGTCCGTTTTATTGCGAACTGCTCCTAGAACCCAAGGGCAACTCAACTCCGAGTTAGATTGACTCTCCTCCGAGGTCAAATATGTCTTGCTAGTCTTGAGCATCTCCAAATCCTTCATCATGCTTACTTTGATTCTCTTCAATGTTCCTAATCATAATAAAATCATTAGGTAGCCATCTATTCACAAAGGAAGGAAGACATGTGTTTCGAAATGAGCTCACCTCTAAATTCAATTGTTGTGCACGGGTTATACTAAGTGGAGGAGCATTGTATCAGGGATGTCCTCATCAGACTTCAGAGAGCACCTCTTTGGACTGGCTTCTCTTGCCTCACCGGATGTCTTCAATTTGACTTGGGCTTTGTTTGCTTTGCTTCTTTTGCCATCTTTAGTGCTTTCTAAGGTAACTAAGAACATTCAGACCCTCTAACACTTGTATGACTTGAGAACAAATGACTTGACCCCTTTAACAGTACCGGCGGTCCCGTGGATTCTCTAGCTTCTCCTTCGCCTTGATCCACCAAAGCCTATAACTCTTCTTCTTATGATCGTCTTTGTCCTCCATCGAGGAAACCTATCATGTTGTAGAGATTTAGTGGGGTGGTACCTACAATTACAACCATTATCTATGGTGTTTGTTCAATCACCAGAATCAATTCATACCTTTTAGGGGACTTCGAAGGTCGTAAAACTTACAATCTCCCCCTTTTTGGTGATTGATGACAACTATAGTACTCACAACAACTTTCAAATGAGATGAAGAAAGAAGCACACCTCGAAAGAAAAACTTACCCCCTTACCTTGATGACTCCCCCTAACAATTTGCATGAGTTCTCTTTCTTTGTCTTCCTTTTGATTTTTAAAGCTGATCTCTCTCCCATTTGTGAGTACCCTCTCCCCCTTTGTCATCTAATCACAAAAAAAGGTGGCATGCATGGAGGAAGCATATAGAGAAGTGAGATGCTGGATAGATACAAGTTAGTACATTATAGAATATATAGGGAGCGCAACGCACTAGAGAACCTGCAAGACAATCACAGCACAGGGAGATCATACACAATAAATCTACGGAGTTAATATAGAAACCAAGTGGATCTCAATGAGCTAAAAGATAAAATAAAACACAAACTCATCTAAATGTCACAAAGAGCCAATGGAATTTATCAAATAAAATCCAGAGCCTTAGCTACCCATCCACGGCCTCCCCTAGATATCTAGCCTCTCAAGACGATACAACCACACGTCACACTCCCAACACTCTAGACCTAAGTCTAATTCTCTGCAGGTGTGGCTAGAGAGTCGGGTGCATTGACGGCTAGTGGCTGCTCCTCTGAAGCTGGCTCGGCTGCTGTTGTCTCATCTCCTGGCTGCTCTGTGTCATCAAAGGTGTTCAAACCAGAAAACGGCATCGGGGAGGGCTCCTTGCCATCAACTGAAGTTGGTTGATTTGTATTCGGTCTCAACCATGATAGCTACATTTGAAGCACTGGACTACTCGACTATGGTGGCTGCTGGCTCTGCCTCTATAGATGCTAGCGGTGGCTCTGTTAAAACTAACTCAGCAGTGGTAGCCTCAAATGATAGAACTCTCGAAGCAAGTGGAGAGCGACTCACTATTGTCCCGATGCCCAATGTTTGCACTCTAACTTTAGGCTCAACTGGAACAAGCAGTGGCGACATAGAGAACAAGGAAACCGGAGAGAATTGAGAAGATGTCACACGCACTCTGACTCCTCCGGTAGTCACTGAAGAACTAGCTGCACCAAGGGGTACAAACGGTGAAAGTGGAACTGAGAGCAATGTATTGAAACCGGGCTGCTGCTGCTGTAGCTGAGCTATGAATGCTGGCATAGGTGAATAGTGTGGCTGTGAAGCTGTCTGCTGTAGCTGAGAGGACAGGGGACCTAGTAGCGTAGTCATCGGAAACACTGGTAAAGGAGGCATACCAATCCCTTGGAGATTTGATTCAATCGCTCCAAACCCAGCAGACATGTAAGATATGGCCACTGCCAATCTCCAACTGAGTGTGCTGCGACCTCTCGTAAAACTTCCTGTCCTGCTGTCTCCTCTCCTCAGGTAGCACTCTCTCCATTCTGAGCCTCTCCTCAATCTGGAGGCGCTCGAGTTGGATCCTCTCTTTGAACTCGGACCTCTCTCTCCTGATCCTCTTTTCCTCCTCCCGCTGGAACCTTCTCTGCTTGGCCTACTCTGCCTGTATAGCATTTAGTCTAGCAGCAAGAGCAGGGTTCACATAAGAGGAAGGTGTCTTGGTCTGACCTGGAGCTTCAGTGCTCCTAACCCCTGGCTTTGCTCCCTCCAGAGTCATCTCTAGCTCATACTCCTCAGGGGTTGTGGTCTCCTCTCCTCCAGGGGTGCTCTGAGAAGCAGATACTCATAAAACCCTGAGTCAGACGACTCAGCTGGACTGAACATTGTGGTAATCTCTGGCAGCTCAGCGTACTCCACCTCAGTCATAAATCCAGCTCTCCTCAGCAACAAACAAATGTTGGGGCAAAAGGTAACTGACGTGCTCCAATCCCTTCATAGATCACATCCTCCATCTGTGCTAGCACCAAGTTTGTCAGATCAAACAACTCACAACTCAGTAGAAAGCAAAGCAGCCACTGATGTAGTATGATAAGACGCTCTTTGTAGCCAGCCCTCGGGGTAATAGTCCAGTACAGCAACCCTCTCAATACACGTGCCTCGTGTGTCAACCTCAGATGGTGCCTCGAGTAGTGCTCCCCATGTGGTGGCGGGTAAGCAACATTCATTCTCTCGTCACTCGGCTCCATCCCTCCAAACGGTCAATACGGTGGCAAGAAATCCGGATGGGATAGTGCGCGGATCCATGTCTCAAAAGATATTGTCGGTATCATGTACCTCGGGTACTTATGGCCCCAGGATTGATACGAAAGCCCAGCAAAGGACCTAGGCCCATGGGCCGAAACTACAACTCATTGAAGACTTTATCGCGCAGAAGCCTGAACAACTAGCTCGACCCCTCAAAGTTGGGGCTACTCAAAGAGTTGGCCTCGCCGTCCGAAGCTAGGGCTGACTGAAAGTGGGGCCTGTCTGGACGACGGATGGGAACCGCCTTACGCGTTCGACCCCAGGGTCGGTCATTGCCTCAACAATCAATCCCTGACGAGCGTAGAGATTTCTGACATTGTACAACGAAAGGTAAAGAAACCTTGCTGGAGTTAAAGCAAGCCAGCAGAAGGAAAAAGCAGTCCAACGGGCGGTAAAGCTATTGGCAAAGTAACCTTTGTCCCCAGCGCTGGACAAAGGACGATTGAAGGACACTGACAAGCTGCTCTGGCGCTAGCGGGCGCCAGAGGATCAACTTCATAGAAGACCGCAGCCCCACCCGTCAGGGGGCCATCCGATTTTGTAGACACCAAGCCTTGTAACCCCTTTCCGACCCCTATATAAAGGTGCGATGGGGGCCTTAGACGACAGATTCAATAAGACAAGTCAGTTACAGACACACAAAGTTCTCATTCATGCAACACATACACGTGCGAGGTTCTTGCTCAAGCTAGAGCCCTTCCGCCATTGTAACCCAGTTACGAGCTTATACGATCCACGCTCTCCCTAGACATAGGGTATTACATCTTTGTGATGGCCTGAACCAGGTTAAATCTTGAGTCTTCCATAGACTAGGCCACATCGATATGCAGAGCGCATCTAATCCCTCTCGAAATACGTAAATTCTACTGTGTCGGTGGTCAGAACACCGACAGATATGAACTTCAACGCATAAATGACATCGGATCTTTCAAAACAATGTGGCTCCCCTCTGTATAATAACCGTAGCTATGTCCTATCGTGGGAGATCCACAAGAAGACATAGAACTGCAGCACTACCTCCTCGCTATATCTCAGGGGCTAGGTGACCAACTCTGTCAGAACGGGTAAATAAGCAATGTGCTCCTTTATGTTTGTCCTAGCTCCTCTGCTCAGTACCTTATAAGAACAGTGGCGATGTGTAGCAAACACTAAGCTTTTGCCCTTAGTGGCAAGCTGTCATCGTAGAGCCTCATATATCCCATGCTGAAGCACTGTCCAAAATTGGCCAGCATCAGCATGTTGACTTGCGGGGACCCATATGGTGAAGTCTACTCTTCTCTTGGCTTTCATGGCCGGGCCCTTGGTCTTGAGTAGATCAACCTCCTCCTCTGCGACTCTGGCCATGACCTGGCAAGCTCTCTCAGCCCTGGCTGTGCAAACTGAGCAAACTCCAGCTCTAGAATGAGGACACCTTGGTGGTTTTTGACTGCCATGAACGACTGGCAGGAGCTCTCCGCAGCTGCACCTCTGCGACTAGGGGTATGGTGGCTACTCTCTAACGGGTCAATCTCCTCAACTCCCCTTGTCCCTCTGCGCATGTAATCCAAACCTCCACTCCTCTTCTCCGGAGGAACATCCACATCCGCTGCCTCAAGCGCACGATCCCACCCTGGATCTCCAGTCCTCTGCCTCTTCTTCCTCCTAGGCTCTACGGCCTTGCCCTTCCCCTTATCCTCTGTAGATGCTCTCTGTCGGCCCATACAGTCAAGCTGTCACAAAAGATATATTGCCACTGAAAGCACAACTAACCAGCTAACCTCACAAGATATTATCAAGATCTTGCCTCTTAACCCGTCCAAGAAAGCTCTGGACTGCCGCTGAAAACTCTGACCCTGTCCTCTGACAACTGCACAAGCTGTCAGTGCACCACATAAGAATAGATAATGAGTTGTAAGCAACGCAGGCAAGTGACACACAATGAAATCCTAGCGGTGGAGCAAGAACATATCACAGATAAAATAAAGCAAATTTGATCAACGGTGACATCAACGGACTAATATCACAATTCAAATAAAAGACATGCATCCAAATTGTGACACTAACGGCAGGAAGACTCAGTGCCATATTAAAAAATCAAAGAGATAATCTCAATATGGCACTAAGTACAGGAAATGTCAACTAATCATGTCAATTGGCCGAAAAAGATTAAACTTTTGTCAACTATAACAATTTTCCACAATTAATTAACTCTTGGGCATGCGGAGTATTTTCTGATGAAATGGAAGAGATAGAAATGGTACCCCAGAGGAGAAGAGTTGGAAGATGCTGAAGGAGACACCAAAACATCCTCTGATCACTGAGAGACAAAACCCTACTGAGAGTTATGTTTTGCACTGCACGAACTAGGGCAAGCAGTAGAGCCCAAGCAACGAGGCAGTCGACGGCGAGCGATGATGTGAGCTCGTGGTGGTGCGGGCGAGTGACGACGCATGACGAGGGGCGACACAAGGGGCAAGTGAGCAGAGGCGGCAACGTGCGAACGGGCTAGGGCAAACCTGGGCCAGGAGCGGCGGGGAGAGCAGCGGCAACGGCAAGCGTGAGGGCTAGAGCAGCGACGCGTTAGAGCGCGGGGCTGGTGAGGTGGAGGCGCACGGTGGGGAAGGCGGACGCATGGGGCATTGGGCACGACAACGTTGCTGGTCAGCAGAGGTTTGTGCGGTTAGATTAAAACAAATCAACAGCCGAGATTGAATTAAAAAGAAATGGATGGCCGAGATTTCACCGATCAAGGGAGTCATCGGACTGTCCGGTCCTCAATGTTTGTTCGATGACTGTGAAAATCTGGATTGTCCGGTGTCTACCGTGTTCCAATTCTAGAGATGCAACCGCTTCATCTTCTAGTCACCGCACTGTCAAGTAAACTCACCGGAATGTCCAGTGTCTGTTCGATTCTGCTGGGTTGACTGATCACAAAGACAATCACCAAACTATCAAATGAAGACGCCGGAATGTTCGGTGACCACAAGGAATTGCAGAATCAAGGAACTTCTTTTTAGAATTCAAGCGTCCTCACAAAAGAACCAAATAAACACCGCACTAGTCTAGAAAGGGAATCTCAAACACTTCTTTGCAAATAGATAACCCTCGAAGGGTTTATAGTTTTCGCAAATCACAATAATATCGAGCAATAAAACCTAAGCGAAAAGGAACCAAAAACACAGTCTGCGAAAGTGGGAATCTTAGTGATCGTTAGACACAAGGTTAAATGGGTATGGACTCTCAATTGCTTTAGTTATTCATTGAGGAGTGTGTGAATCCATATAGGTAGTGTAGTCACTTTCTCCAAGAATAACGCCCCCTCCGTGGTTCCTAGGTGTAATGCATGGCAAACGAGCTAGCTAATGCAAGGAATTTAAAACATGCCATGTAGATGCAAGCAATATTAAGGACATTGCATAAAATAAACGTATCCAACGCCAAGTTTGACTCATCTCATGCTTATTCACCATAAGCCCACCACTTTGCCATGAGATAGTCAAACCACCTTCTGAAGCTCTACCCCCATCCTTCTGGATATATCAAGATGGTTAGGCGTTGACTCATTTTTTGTTCTTTTCTTTTATCTTTTTACACATGATGCACGGTTGTGCAAACATCTAGTTCACGATGGAGTCCTAACTACCATACAAGACAGGAAAAAACCTATTCTATTATGTACAAGAGAAAACCTTCTTGAAAAGTAGACTGACATTGAAGCTCGATCACATGTTGTGGTCTTCTAGAAAGTTCAATTTGCTTCACGGTTCACCACCTTGGTCCCTTCACTTCTTCTTGGAACCCAAGAGAGTTTAGTCGTCCTCTTTCGGTCCACGATAACCTTGGGGACCCAAATGTTCTTGATTGTCCTCTTGTCGTTTGGTGGTCCGAGTGGCTTGGCTTTCACCTTTCCATCTTTTGCCCTAAAAAGCTAGTAGTGCACATCCTCATGAAAAAAGTTAGTGTTAGACATAATCTTTGCCTTACTCACCTTGAGACAATCCTTGGATCGGTGACCATCAAGGCAACACTTCTCACAATAGTCCACTATGAGCGGGACTATCCAAGCGAGAATATCATCTTCGTTACCAATGATGTTGATAGAGGAAGGATATGATTCTAGGCCCTTGTGGTTGTGGTTATTGACAAGGTTCTGGCTTAGGAATTTGCCTTTCTCTAGTAAGCTACTCAAAAGCATCCATCATGGCTTCTGTCTCCTCCTTGAGCTTCGTATATTCTTTTAAAATAGTAGGCTCGAGAGTAGTACCCTCCTTAAAGAGGGTTAGTCCACAAGAAGTAGAAGCTTCATTTAAATTCTTAGGAGAGTTCAAGACAGAGTCAAGGTCCAGAGCTTCATGGGTGAGGACCAATGCCTTATACTTCTCTTTGAGAGACTCATAGGATTTGCGTAGAGCACTATGAGATTGCTTTAGGGCAATGAGCTCACCCTCAAGCTCTCGAACTTGGTATACTGCTACTTCATGCTCTTTGGTCACCACCTTGATCTTCTTGTTCTTTTTGATGATGGTCTTGTTGGCCTTCTCAAAAATGAGGACTAGATCATCATAGCTCAGTGCATTATCATCATAGTCATCCTCATCTTCTTCAAGATCATCATCTTCGTCCATGTAGCCCTCATAGCTTCGGGCCATCAAGCATAGGGGTGGTGGTGCTATCTCATTGGTTGAGCTTGTCATAGCGGTACCTGATGTCTACGTGGTTCTCGATCTTTCGTCAGGTCGTGATAACTCTTGATTTGATGGAGATGCGACACACAGACGATCTGGCCTCAAATCAACACGATTCGAACCCTGTAATCGCAATACCACTTCTCCTCTGGTTATCAACCGTGCACACATGATTGTACTCGTCAAAAAGGCTAATCTCAGCGTACGAATTAAAGAACCCAAGCAAGAAAAAAGAAGAATGCAACTCAATTGCGAAATCGAATTAATCTCACGAAGTTAGAATCCAACAAACCGTCAAACGATGAAACTGTTTATAACAGATGAAAACTAAGCAAAAAACTATCCCTAATAATGTGGCTACTGTTTATATTGAGGTTAGGACGTCCTTAGGGGACAAACATTAATAATAATGGGCCCAGAATAGATACATGGCCCAAGAGCCACAAGATGGTGTCACAGCACCCTGACAGATTCTGGACAACATATTGTTTCGGTGATTCCCCAAGATCTAGAAAGTATGTTCACATGAGATTAGATCCATTGGAAAGCTTATCTCCTTAACTTTCCATCCATATAACGTCCAAAACAAAGCTCCTATGCGACTGGGGCATCCGTTTTAGTGCAGGCTGCTCCGTTTTAGTGCAGGCTGCTCCGAGAGTCCCACTCAGACTCGAACCCTAGTTGGATTGGTTCTCGTCCGGGGTTGAACATGTCTTGCTGATCGTGAGCATCTCTAAGTCCTTCTTGATTCATGTTTACTTCCTTTTGCTTGTGACTTGAAGAAGCTTCCACAGAAAATGTTTCATGTTCAAGGGGAGTCAACGCTTCATCACTGCTAGAGTTAGCGCTGGTATGGTTATTGTATTGGAGAATGACATTACATTCTTCTTTCATAGCTGTCTTCTCTTGATTTATGATTTTAACAGAATGCCCCCAGCTTTGGGGCATGAATTGCTCAAACGTTGGGAGAGTACAGCCAAGCCGTGCAAATTCCTCATCCCCTTCAAATTCAGGCACAAATCTATGTGGCAGGCGACGATGCCCTAGATCATATCACCTCCTTGGTATAAATTTACAGAATGTGGTGGCGCTTGATTTGATTTGCTGTGTTGGAAGCTTCTTGCTGACGGCTTGTAATGTCTAACTATATGCCACTTGCTAGTATTAACTTTCGGACTGTCTTGAGACATATGAAATTTTGACCAATCTTGCTCCACATATGCTAGTGGAACTCAGTCCTCTTCTTCCATGAAATTTCCGCTGCATGGTGCGATGCTTACCATTTTGACGGCATGATAATCAGGATTAATAGCATCTGGCTGAAGTGCCAATCTTTTTTCATCAATGGCCTTTTGAAACCATTATTTGAAAGCAACATAATCTTCAATAACATGTCCGACATATCTTTGGTATGGACAATAAAGAAAGTTGTCATTCATTCCGACATGATCAGGCCTCGTAGGCTCCAGTAGTTTGATATGGTTATGTGCCACCACTTGGTTAAAAAATATTTTAATCATAGCACGTTTAAATATGTATTGCTTCCTAAGCAATTCTTGGATGGAGGTGCGTTGCTTACCCCCAGGAGGCCCATTTCTTGTAGTTAGCACCAGCACATTCCCTTGTTGCATTGAGGAGCCCACTCTTGTAGTATTAGCTTCAGGAGCCTTTGGTTTGCTATAATTGTTGTTATTGGTCTTCGCTGTGGAATTGAACCTCTTGGTACTATCAGAATGCTTATGTTCTTGTATAAATCCATTATTTTGAGGTGACTTCACAAATTCTAACTTTGTTGCAACTACCACCGAAGTAAGAGAGCTAAATTCTTTGGGTTCACGTCAAGACACCTCGAGTGACCAATGTTGTTCTATGCCATGGATGCACATACTAATGGCTTCTTGCGGGTGCATCTCAGGTGCAAGGCGAACATAGCTGTTATGGAAGCAGATCACATAATCATCTATCTTTTCATCACGCTTCTGTTTGACTTGGACTAGCTCAATAATGGAGAAATCCTTTTTTATGGACACGAAATGAGATTTAAATAACTCTTTCATGGTTTTCCAGTCGGGTATAAAGCCGATGGGTAAACGGCTGTACCAATGAAAGGCCGGTCCAGTCAGTGAACCAGAGAATTGCCGCAGTAAGAGAGATGCACTACGAGCTCTATATCTCCACACATAGCGTCAAAGTATGCCAAATGTTCTCTTGCATCACCAATGCCATGAAAATGACAAAATTTTGGTGGATGCCATCCTACAGGGAAAGGCACTAAATTATGCCACGCTTCATATGGTTTGTCGAGCTCACTTTCAGACATTTGTGGACTTTGTTCAATGGTCATTTGCCTCATTTTTTGTCAACCAAATCAGCAATAATATCATGATAACCCTTTAAAGTATTTGGAAGAGGCATATCGCTAGCCAATGTATGGTGCTTTGGCAACACTATGAGCTCAGGAATTCCCTATGTTTTGCTCACATTTGGTTCCCCTTCATGATCATCAAATCATGGATCAACAGTCTTTGATGGTCCACCACCCAAAGTACTCTTAAAGAGTTCTACAATCTGACAACCTTGCATGGTTAGATTATTTACTTCTTGTTCCTGGAGGAGCAACCTCTCTTCCATTTTATCTCTTGTTTCTGATGCACCTATCTCTGGTGTAGTCATTTTATCATTTACCTTATGCTTGCCTTTTTTACCATCTCCTCCTTGAAGGATCACATGAGCTGGTACATCATTTAAGTTATCATCTTGATCACTATCAGACACTACAGAATGCTCAAGATCAGAATAGTGAGGGGAATCAGTGTGCTCTTTTAGGGATGCACTAGAGCTTTCATCAGATTCTTTGCTTTCACAACCTTCTTCTGTGGAATAAAGTGGATTATCCCTCACTCTCTGTGAAGCAATTAGTTTTAAATGGGTATCAATCCTCACAAGTTGTGCAACGGTTCTCAATGAGCTTGGATCTTGGGGGAGTCTCGACTCCATGCCAACATAAGAGCGAGGTGACAATCCAACATGTAAAGGCTTCACCTTGACCGCTGAATTTTTTGAAGTGATAGGAAGACAGTGCGCAGTCAATGATGTCGGCCCATTACCATCATTTTGGTGATCAGATCATCTAAACCACTCATGGACCTTTCCCAAATTCTGGAGGAGTCCCTTCTTGGACACTTTCATCTTTGGGTTTGGAAGTATTTCCTCATCCGAAGGATAGGAAAATTCTTGTGTAACTGAGGGAGGTAGTCAACTTGGGGCATCGCCTTCTTCTTGGGAGAGCGTTGATAAAGTACCGCACATAGCAACATCATCACTGGCGGTGCTTGTGTCATTTACGTTTGACTCCTCGATATGCACATCATTTTTCAAGACAGGTGGTGTACGATCTTGCCCCCTGCATGGAATCTCTGATGCTTCTTTATATTGCTGCTAATTCACTAGCAACGAGCTTATAGGCGTGACTGTTAATTGCTTGTCCCCTTCAAGAATTTGATTATGTGGTGCCATTTTTGCAGCACTCTCATTGCTGGTCTTTAAGACAACCTTCTTTGGTCAAGCATCTTCAGCTTCAATGTGTGATGTAGCTAACTGTGCACCCCCTTGTGAAATTCGAGGCCTAGGCACAAGGCTTTACTGTAGGGGAGAGACGCAATGTAATCTTGTCATAGAAGGGATGGACTTGTCCCTCAGACCAAACTCATACTTGCACATTTCCCAGTACTAATTCTTGAAGTTCTTGATACATGGCCCGTCGGCTTCGACAGCATTTGCAGGCGTTGGCTGACTTGCTGGAGTGGACAACATTGGTGGATATGTTGAGGACCTGGGAGAGCAACAATTTGAACATGAGTGCTTCCCTGGTGTTGTACGTATTGCTGAGGAGATGGCATTTGACCTTCTCGTCTTGCATATAGGGTTGCAGGACATTCTTGACAAATGCCACCAGAATTGTATCGTGCCATTCTTGACATGTTCGTGAGCTGAATCGACGCAGTATTGACTGCTGCCTTGTATAATAATATGGACGCTGCGGAGAATCCTGTTGTGGACCTAGAGTCCTCCGATCATGTTGAGGACGATGGCTTGATGTATGATGTCTCATGCCAACTTGTCTTGTCGGTTCAGCTTCACAATTGTAACCACCATGGGCGTGATACACGGATCTACACCCATTCTGTAAATATTGCTCAAACCTGTGAGAGGGGCGAGTAGGTGAAACATGATTTTGCCTGCTCCCTACTCGTGTTATCAAGTCACGACCTTGAAGCTGTTGCTCAAGCTGCCTCATCTGAGCTTGTAGTTGATGGAACTGTTGTTGGAGTTGATCAGTATGTGACACTGGCACTTCACTTGGGAGTACGACAAACTTATTTTTCTCAGTGTTGCCATTAATTGTAATGTGATTGACTGAGACGATCATAGAAGGCTGGAGCCAATTATGTCCATTGGGCACAGATTGCTTGCAGCCTAGAAATTAAGCTGGGCGTCTCATAGTGCGAGTCCAAAACTCATTCATTATGGCTTCCCTAAGGAGCCTTTTTAATTCAGAAGGGTGTTCAACTTTCACAGACACCACATATGGAGCATTCACAGGTCTTCATATGTAGAGCCATATGATTCTTCGTCTAGCGTTGATGCACGAGCGGCAAGACTCAGTGTGGCATGGAGCTTCTTAATCTGGCTTCTTTTCCTTCTGTAGTTGCGCAAAGCATTGGCATTCCCACCAGATCAGGCCTTACACACTGACAAGGACAGCTTGTTAGATGCAGCATGCAGGTCATCAAGTACCCTAGTCCTGCCTTGTTGTGCAACAAGGAGCTTCTTTGCATTTTTCAGCATGTCGTGAGCTTGAGCCATCACGATCTTCCTTTGCTTCTTTGCTTTGGCAGCTTCCGCCTTTTGAGTACCAGCAAGGATCGGGTCCTCTGTTTGATGATCATATGTTTTGCCCTCATACTCGAAGACTCCTTGTGGTGGGTTTGTTTTGAACTGAAGTAGCAGTGGGGCCGCACCAAATTTCATGGCTTCGACAACAGTGATCATGGGGAAGGACTCTCCTGCATAAGGGGATCCTTGGATTAGTATGCCGTATAATATACTCAAATTCAAATTATCATAGTATATAGCGACATGTTTTTATATATTCATAACGACTAGACAAAGCTCATTGCCCCCTGTCCGATGTCATGTGGTATGGCAGGGGCTGATCCCGATCTTTCGATGAGAGGAGGATAGCTTCGATTTAGGGTGGATTCGACGTTAGCTGTCCGACTACAACAACCTACAGGGTTGTTGCGCCTTAGCAACAAGTACATCGGCTCTGATTTGTTGTTGTCCTTGCTGTGCCAAGAACAACCCTGAACTTGCGAGCAATCGAGAACAAGCAAGAACAAGATGAACAGGTAGACAACTCACAGATCTAGATATAATCACGAAATTGGGGTTCTGAATCAAGCAAATCGGGTAGTCTCGTCGACACACGCGTTTACAAAGAAGTAGCTAAGGCTAAACTTGCATCTAAACAAAACCCACCCTCAAATGACAGCTGCCACAGGTTTATATAGTAGGAAGACGTCCTGGAGGCGTGGGGTGACTCAAACCCTAACTTTGAGAGGGCCCCTAATGGGCTAAACTGGATACAATGGGCTGACTGGAGGTCTGAACGCCTTTCCGACGATTCTGATCACGTCTGGAGGAGTTTGAAGCTGAGGTTGGACCCATCTGAAAGTAGACTTTGAGATCTTTCCTATGAGTACTCATTTGCCTTCAACAACATCCGGAGTGAAAAGTTATGACCAAAACAATCCAGCCCTGATTGATGGTCTGATCCTGCTTTATGGTCCTGGTGCTCCTCCCATGTTCCTAATAATAACAAAATCACCACAAGGATTTAGTAGTACCCCATTCTGAGAAGAACTATTATAGACAGTGAGAAATGACTTGACCTAATAATTAAGTTGACGCGCTCGAGCTCGTGTCATGGGTCTTTCTTGTGTAATTGGTTTGGTTGTGTCTGTGGAAGTGATGTCCTCATCATCCTCCCCTTCTTGCATTTGAGTCGTCCTCGACTCAAAGTCATCATCTTCTCCCATGTAAAGCTTCAAATCTGAAATGTTAAAAGTGGGGCAAACCCCAAAATCTGCAGGGAGCTCAAGTTTGTATGCATTGTCATTAATCCTTTCTAAAACTTTGTAAGGACCAGAAGCTCTAGGCAACAACTTAGATTTCCTTAAATCAGGAAACCTATCCTTTCTCAAATGTAACCAAACCAGATCACCAGGTTCAAAAGTGACATGTTTCTTGCCCTTACTGCCAACAAGTTTGTATTTTGCATTCATGCATTCGATATTTTCCTTAGTGGTTTCGTGCAGCTTTAACATCAGTTCAGCACGTTTATTTGCATCAATGTTTACCCTCTCCGATGTTGGAAGGGCAAAAGATCAATAGGAGCACGTGGAATAAAACCATAAACAATTTCAAAAGGACATTTCTTAGTAGTAGAGTGTTTTGAACGATTATAAGCAAACTCAACATGAGACAAACACTCTTCCCACAGTTTTATATTTTTCTTCAAAATAGCCCTAAGCATAGTAGATAAAGTTCTATTGACAACCTCAGTTTACCCATCTGTTTGTGGATGACATGTCATGGAAAATAAAAACTTAGTTCCCAACTTAGCCCACAGGGTCCTCCAAAAATGGCTAAGAAACTTTGCATCACGATCAGAAACAATGGTGTTTGGTATACCATGCAAGCGAACGATATCACGAAAGAATAAATCAGCAACATGTATAGCATCATCTGTCTTGTGGCATGGTATGAAGTGAGCCATCTTAGAAAATCTATCCACCACAACAAAAATACTATCTCTCCCCTTCTTTGTCCTAGGCAGACCCAAAACAAAGTCCATAGAAATATCCTCCCACGGAACACTAGGAACAGGTAAAGGTATATATAAACCATGAGGATTAAGGCGAGACTTAGCTTTTTGACATGTAGTGCAGCGAGCGACAAACCGTTCAACATCTCGCCTCATCTTTGGCCAAAAGAAATGTGCAGCAAGGATATCTTCGGTTTTCTTCACACCAAAGTGCCCCATCAGCCCTCCACCATGCGCTTCCTGCAACAATAACAAACGCACGGAGCTAG
>BCLH01003872.1:0-24374 GCA_001602315.1 Zoysia pacifica
ATGTATTATTTTTAGCGACTAAGATTAATATATTGCAAATACAGGTATATGTAATCTTTTCACATTGGATTATGAATTGATTTAATATAATTATGGTTGAAATTTGTATTATATTGCAACATCTCTTCATTATCATATACTGCAACAAAACAACGCACGTGGCAAAAGGTCCTATTACAATGATTTAATTGTTGTGGTAATAATGCCTATTGCAACCAAATAGATTCATTGCAATATAATTTATTGCTGTGTCGATAGTCATTGCAATAGCATTTGTTGCAACGATATCATATGTGGCTTCTATTATCAATTGCAATGCTTATACCGTGGTAATATAAACAATCACCGCGGTATTACTCGTGGCAAAAGTTTATATTGCCACGATATTAGGCGTAGCATCTATTATCTATTGCAATAACATAAATCATGGAAATAGACATGTTTTGCAACAGATTTATAAATTTGAGGTGAAAACTTTAGACCATGCCAATACTTGCAATGCCTGCCAACGAACACAACTTGGTTGCAACGGGTATATATTGCAACTATTTAGACCTTATTGCCACATTTTGGTGACGTTGTACAAGAGCTAAAACATAGTAGTGAGGTGGGCGATACCCTGGATGATCATTTGAGATCAGAGTTTTAAGGGGTTTTGCCATTTGAATCTGGCGCAGATCAAGGTGATCGCATAGTTTTGGTTTATACCGTTGATCAGCTCCAGGCGGTTTGGGCTGCCATGGTCTCCGGTTTGTGGGCCGCGGGGAGGTGACGATGGGCTATCTTCATAAACGAATCTCGACCATCCCCGTCGTTCATCTCGCCCTAGCTGGTTCTGAATCCCCAAAGGGAGCTTCGCACCTGACCTAGGTTTCCCAGCCAGGGTTTCGGAAGTGCGGCGATTTGGGGGGCTCGCACGACTTCTTCGGCAGTGCCAACCTCCAGCTCCACTTCGGCTCTCTTATGTGAAGGCGGTAGCCATGAATCGTGAGCAACGCCCAAGCCAAAAATGCGGAGCCTTGGAGGACTGTATGGAACATGATGACCTTTTGGGCCACAAGGCAGCAGAGGCGAATCTGCGTAAGGGGGTCTACCAGGCTTTCGACAGTAGATGTGGAGGCGTCTAAGGTAACTCTACACTTCGTGCTCCAGGTCCACGACCTCCCTTCCATGGTTCTCGGAAGTTGGTGCCGTTCCAGCAAGGGTCTAGGGACCGGCGGCCTGACTTGCGTCCTCTTTTGCGGCTTGGAGGTCGTGGGGGTGCGTGGATGGAGGTTTAGGTCAGGGGGTGCACTCAGATCTTGGCCACGATGGTCAGGGATCGCAATCCCAACAACGCTTGGAGATTGGTAAACCTAGGATGAAGCACATAAGCAAGGGAGTAGCTCCATGGAACCCCTATGTTTTCAATGCCGTGACTACAGGCACCATCAGATGGAATGTACTAAAGAGCCTACAAGTGCAAACAATCCGGACACATGGCGTGAGTGTGATGAGCTCAAAAGTTGCAACATTCGTGCTTTTGGGTTTGGAATACAAGGTATCTGCGCTATTGAGATCTTTGAGGTGAACCTAAAAAACTAGGAGCCCACATGTTTCATCTCGGTGCTTCTAGGGGAAGCTACTGTTTAGAAGCTGGAGGAGGAGCTTAAAGACCTAATGGATGGGGCATGGGATTGGAAAGTAAAGGAGATGGCTAGGAATGAGTTTGCGGTGACTTTCCCAATAAATAGTCATTGGAAACTTTCTCCAAACTTTTGAAGCTTCTTACGGTCAAGTACTGTTTTAAGATCAAAGTGTCCAAAGCCTCAAGTGAATCGTAATATATTACTATGTTACACTCAACTTCGGTGAAAGTATGTGGACTCCCACAAATTGCTAGATCTAGATCTGAAGAGGCAGTTAAGAAGGTGGCTGCCTTAGCTGCTGAACCCTTGGTGGTAGATGAACTTTCCCTTCTCCGAGAGGGGGGTGGTAAGGGTCAAAGTCTTTTACCGAGATCTACTCCATATGCGAGAGGGGGGCTATAGAGATCTTCTTCAATGGTATGGGGCATGAGATACGCTGCGTTGGCTAAGGGTATCTTGGTAAGTCTAGTGGCAACGGTGATAGACCTTCTGGTGGGGGAAGGATGACCATGGAGGTCATTACCATAAGGAGGATAAAAGTGATGAGGATTATGAGGACAAGGGATTTAAAGAGGATGAATCTAATACTGATCATTGGAATAAGCTACAAGACAACAATGACGATAACATGATGGAGGAGGTTGTTGCCCCTATGAGTTGTGGGAGCGAGGAAGTTCCACATTCTCAAGTGTCATTGATTGCCTTTTGTAATCCGATTGATGGTTCTGTGATGCCTTTCTCCAAAGATACCATGTGTTTAATTCTTTGGATCTTGAGAAGGAAACAAAGGTTTCTGTTGTGAATCCGACCTTGGTGGAGAATATTTTGCCTTCTGTCAATGATGTATCTTCTAAGCTTGGGGGCTAGAGATCTCGGGGCAATTTGACCTTTGGCCGCCTTCCCCATGGTGAAGGACCCTCCTCCTCTGGAAAAATGTGTTCACTTTAAACAGGACCTGTGGCTAACCTACCTACTGCTTTGTTTGATAAGCTGTCGAGGGAGGGGCAGCGAGAAATGGGTCAACAACTACCAATGGAGCAATCTGACCGAGGGTGGTCTCTCCCCGAACCAAAGAGAACCTAAATAAGGGTGAAAAAACCTGTTTGTGCCCCATCTCGAAGGAGCTCCAGGATACCAGAGCACGGTATTCCAATTCTGAAGAAGGCCACCACAAGGACCAAGAAGAAGAGCTGGGATAACTTAGGTACGTCATCCTCTTCGAACTATTTTACTTTCTTAATGACATTCCCAATGATACTCTACATGAAATTATTTCGGATTTAGATGTTGCGGTTACTGATAAACATAGTTTGATTAATATGATCAAATCGGAGGAGTTAGTGCGAGTTCACTTAGCAGAGGCACAATACTGGGAATCATTACGAAAATAAAATGACTTGAATAAGCATAAGGATGCTGCAGAACTATCTCTTATGGCCATGGAGGCTATTGCAAATTCTGAGAGAGAAGCTCCATCGGAGCTAGGTGACACACCTCTGCAAGATAAATGTGCTGATCTACCAAGGAGGCAGCCCACTCGTAAACACCAAGGTAGTGTTTAGTAAAAATTTTGTAACAAAAACAGTAACGTATTCAGATTAAGGTGTAATGGCAAAGGGTATGAGCTAATCCCAACTTTATTTGGTTTATGCTCTGTAATGGGACTGCAATCGAATGAAAGAAAAATTAATGATGTAGAAAAGGCCCAAATTTGAAGAACAAATTCGTTGTTTTATAGAAATTGCTAGTCGATCAACAACTGTTGACAGCCATCGCTCTAAAAATCGAGTCAATTGGATGCCAATCTCGCAGACAACCGAAGGCTCCCAACACTGAAGAAGCCATAGCAAGATAGAAGATCTCCGTGAAGACCTCCGCCAGGAATTTCATTGCTGCAACTTCTGAGCTCGGTCCTCAATCAAGGTCGCAGCCGAGGATGTCGCATACTATATCTATGGTGGCATCCATAGATTCACCACGTCCACAGCTCTGCAGCAAGGGAATGGGGATGGGGATGTGGATCCAGAGGAGTGGCAGAGGATAAGGTGGGGTCGCGATGGTGAAAGGAGGAAGTAATGGAGGTGGTTGTCCGCCGACTCCGCCGACGAGGTGCGTAGCTTCCAACTCGAGGGAGGCATCTTTGAGGGGGAGGTTGAAGACGACCACGACGTCGGCATCAGTGTATTGGTTTTCCATTACAGAGGGGTGGGAGGGGTATCGATGTTGTATAAAGTTGTATCCGATTACATGGGATTCGATTGCAAAGTGTGTTTAAACAAACATGATCAATCGAATCACTTAACACCATAATCAGGTCACGTTACATTTAGCTGAACCAAACAGTTCCCAAGTTTCTAAATGAGAACACTATTTTGGAATGTGAGGGGGCTTGGAGCATCTTCGCGTGGAAAGCAGGTTGCGGACTATATTTTGAGAGAACATTTGGACTGTGTGTTCTTACAAAGAAACTAAAATGAAAGATTTTTCAGAGTTGGACCTAAAAGAACTGAGTGGTGGTGCTAACTTTAGGTGGAATTGGCTCCCAGCCGAGGGGCGGTCAAGGGTATTGTAATGGGGTACAAGGATGACACGTTAGAATTGCAAGAGGTTTCCATTGAGTCTTATTGCATTTTGTTGACTCTTAGGCATAGACTCTCCAATAGCGATAATATCAACAACACCTTAATAGATATGTTTAATTCCTTTATTGCTGATTGTGACCTGAGGAAATCAAGCGTAGTGGATCTCACTTGACCTGGACTAACAAACAAACAAATCCAATCATGGTGAATTTGGATCGTATTCTGGTTTCGATGCCTTGGGACCTCCGTTTTCCCTCTCATATGCAAGGATTATCACGAGTGGGATCGGACCATTCCCCTATTATTCTTGATGATGGTGAGATACTTCATTCCCGATCTTGATACAAATTTTTGAGAGCGGGTGCAACAACTGTGGGAGGATTGTAGGGCTAAAACCTCTCCCACTTGTTACTCTTTAAACAAATGGCATGGGAGCCTCACAAAGTGCCATCAACTCATGAGGGGATTGGATGCTAACAAAAAAGGCAGACAGAGAAGACAAGACGAAGTGCTTCTTCGTGCGCTTGAGCGCTGGGACCATACGGTTGAACAGCGAGAGTTCTTGCCATTCAAGTGGGAATCCTGTTATAAGGCAGAACAAGAGTTGGAATCCACCTTGGCCATGGAGGCTATGTTTTCGCAATAGCGGGGGAATGCTAAGTGGATCTTAGAGGGAGACAATAATACTAGATTCTTCCAGTTAGTGGTGAATGGGAGGAGATGGAAGAATATCAGATGAGGGCCCAATCTCTACACAACCTAACCTCATGGATCATATCAAAAGGTTTTACAAATCCCTCTTTGGGTCAGGATCTATTTATGATATCCACCTGAATCAAGATTTCTGTTCTCCAAATCAGCAGGTACCGAAAGCCCTCAAGTTAGACTTCATTCGCCCATTCTCCTTAGAGGAAGTCAAAGTGGCTCTTTTTGGGATGAAAACAGAATCCGCACCTGGCCTTAATGGTTTTGGGGTATCCTTTTTTAAAGTTTCTGGCATGAGATCAATCCTAAACTCATGGAGATGTTTCAGTGTCGAGAGGTTATTTGGATCTTCAAAGACTTAACTATGGAGCGATCACATTAATACCTAAAGTCAAGGAGGCAGTAAACATTCGTCAATTTTGCCCTATTTGCCTAGTCAATGTTGACTATAAAATATTCACAAAAACTCTCAACAACCTCATTGCCACGGGGGCTGATGCCATTATTAATAAGGAACAAACTGCCTTCATTAAAGGTCACAATATTGTTGAAGGGGTCGTGGTTCTGCATGAGACAATACATGAATTACATCAGAAGAAATTCTCAGAGCTGATTTTCAAGATTGATTTTGAAAAAGCTTATGATAAAGTAAAATGGGGTTTCCTTGAAGAAGTCATGTGCCCTAAAGCCTTCCCAACGGAATGGATTTCATGGGTGATGCAAACAGTTTGGGGGAGGGGGGGGGGGGTTGAGTTTGTATCATTGTGAATGGGGAGCGGGGAGGCTTCTTCCAAACATATCAAGGATTACACCAAGGGGATCCTTTATCCCCCTTTCTCTTTAACTTGGTGGCAGACACGTTGGGAACTTTGTTGAACAAAGCCAAAGATAAAGGGTGGTTGACTGGGGTGACACGGTGGTCATGGTGACCCCATCCATTGAAAATATCTGCAACCTCAAATTGATCCTTCATGGCTTTGAGTTCTTGTTAGGACTTAGAATCAACTTCATTAAATGTGAAATATACTCGTTTGGGATCCCAGAAGAGGAGATAGTCAACTTTGCGAATATGCTCAATTGTAAGATGGGGGAGCTGCCATTTACCAATTTGGAGATTCCAATGTCCACCCATACACTTCATAGTGTTGATTTTGGTATGCTGGTTAATAAGATGCAAAAAAGACTTAACCCTTGAAATGGTCGCTTCAATTCGTCAGGAGGTAAATTAACATTGGTGAATTCCTGGCTTAGTAGTTTACCGATCCATCTGATAGTTTACCGATCTATCTGGTGTGGATGTTTCTTTTACCTAACCACATGCACAAGAAAATGGATACCATACAATCTAATTTTTTCTGGCAAGAAGCCGGACAAAAACAGAAATTTCACTTGATGAGCTGGGAGGCGCTAGCTGGACCTAAAGAATATGGTGGCTTAGGTATACTCAATACCCGATTGATAAATGAGTGCTTGTTATCTAAGTGGATTTGGAAAATTGTGGATGGCTCCTCTGATCTGTGGTGTAAGGTCTTAAAGGCTAAATATATGCATTCGCGCGTGGGGGGGGGGGGTGTTCTTCCAATCTCGCTGCGATGGTGGGTCCCAGTTTGGGAGGGGCCTCCACAAAGTCAAACACCTATTCAATTGTGTGGCGATCTATGAGGTCACAATGGGACATTGATTAAAGTTTGGACTGACTTGTGGTGTGGTACTGTACCCGTAAAATTAATATTTCCTCACTTATTCAATATATGTGGTAGCCCAGACATTAGAGTATGTGACTGTTTTGTGAATGGGAGGTGCCAAACACAGTTTAGACGCCATCTAGGGGTTGTTGAGAGAGAGGAATGGGATCTGCTCTCGGACATGATTAAAGATCTCATGCTTGATAGTTGTAATGATAAAGTAATTAGGACAATAGATAAGAAAGGAGTGTTCTCAACACGGTCACTGTACAGATTCTTAACTTACCAAGGTTTCAGTAATTGGTCTTTGAATCAAATTTGGGCTGCTAAGATTCCTCTTAAAGTGAACATTTTCTTGTGGCAAATGTATTTTGATAGACTACCTTCTGGGGTGACTTTGAAAGCTAAGGGTGGAAAGCGCAGTGATCGATGTATCCTTTGTGTTAGATTAGAGTCCACTGACCACATATTCTTTAGATGCTCCTTAGCTGTTTATATATGGTGTGTTCTGCAGGACAACTTCGGCTGGATTCACCTTCCTCGTTCAATGGGGGAATTTTGATGTGACCAGTAGCGGAGGATGGAAAAAAATTGTGGTGTGGCAGAGTACAGATGACTGGCGTATCTTTTCATCTAATCAGCTACATAAAGATGATTGAAATTGCATAGAGAAAAAGACTTGTGTCACATTTCAGCAAAAAAAAAGACTCAGAGAAGATACAATAGCATGCAGTGCTGTTGAAACCGAGGATCGATGAACGATAAAAAAGAACATAGGAACACAGATAATTTTCTGGTGACGAACGCCCTGGCATACATATGCCTGTATCCTAGCTTCTCTATTATTTTTTGGACTCGGTACACATTAGAACACAAGAGGAGGCATTCACGGACGATCCAAGCCACAACGGTGACATACGCTGGAACTTTCTCTCTATCTCGGCTCACAGAATTCACACTGCAGCCAGGAGCTTTATAAAGTCGAGAGGACGCACGATGGAGCCACTACCTCCACGCGCAGCCTTCTCACTCGATCTGCACGACCCCGGCGCTTAGCCATTCGCGAGCCAACTGCTTTTGCGCACCCATCAGCCACTCACCGAGTCTACGGGTGAGCCAGGCACTCCGCATGCAGCTATAATCAGTTGAGGTCCTCCTCAAACCAGCAGTAAGAGGGGACTACTTTTATCCTAAGCAACTCACATCACTCCTATCCAGCACACGTACTGAGACTCACCCCGTTCACGCACGATTACACATGCACACGTACACAGCCGTGATGAACACAAATCAGAGACATGGTTTACTCCTAATAATCTCCTCTTAAACCACGATTCGTCTCTCACAGCACACTGTAGGAGACTCGGAGCTTGTTTTCTCCATCATCTCTGACGACACACGCCGCATCTCTTCCGGCAACACGTGCCGTCTTCATCGTCTCCGGTGACACACGCTGTCAACAACATCATATCCAGACAACGAATTCAGGGCCTATGTAAGGACTGAGATCCACTTACCACCACGGGCGCTCGCACAGACCAACACACGGTAAGTGTCCTTCAGCGATACACGCCGAAACTTGGAGCTCCACCACGCCATAACAGGACCGGATCTATTGCTGTAGTGCCTCGCACCTCCAGTAGCTTCATGCACGGACTAACACATAGTCCGGCAAACCACCGCCATGAATGCCACCTCATGTCGGCCACCACCGACACACCTCCGGTGATGGGAACAAATCGCACGATGAATCGGCTCTGATACTAATTGTTGGAACTGAGTATCGACGAATGATTAAAAGCACACAAGAAAACAGATAACTTTCCGACGATGAACGCCGCGGTGCACATATGTCTGTATCTTGGCTTTTTTATTATTCTCTGGAATCGGTACACACTGGAATATAAGAGAAGAACTTCAGGGATGACCCACGCCTACTGGACGACCCACGCCATAGTGGCAACACAACTCAAACTTTCTCTCTATCTCGGCTCACCGAATTCACACCATAACCAGGAGCTTTATAGATGTAACGATCGGAATTTTTCTTACCTTTCGATAAGATCCGATCTTCCGTGACTTTACCAATCCCAGGTTTTTGGCAAGCACGACATCACAAGCGATCAATTAAGAAACTATAACAAGAATATTAAACATGAAACAAGAATAGAAAATAGTAAGTCGAAGTGAAATTATTAGAATAAAATCCTTCAAAGGGGTCTATTGGCACGTAGGCCGAAAACATCTCAGAGCAGATATATCACTATCGAGAATCCAACACAATCAGCAGTGGAAGTATCAACATGGCAGTGGTAGCGAACCTCCTCCACACAGGCTAGCTTGAGCATAGGAGCAGACGTCACGGACCGTCAAAGACGTAGTCGAAGTCGAAGCTGAGAGTATCATTTGAAAACAACAAATTAGAAAACCGTGAGTACGAATACTTAGCAAACCGCGTACTACCTAACAATAATGTATGCATGAAAATGGTTTCAAGGGTGAAGGCATGGCTCAAGTGCTAAATGCAAGTTTAAAACATTTTATTTTATTTTAAAGATGCAAGAAAGCTTTTACTTTAAAACTGTCAAATTTTATTATCTTGCCCCGCAGGGATCTCCGCTATCTCGGACGGGGGTTATTTTAAATGCCGGTGTAAACTCCACACACGGCCACAGCTCAAAGGCTAGAGTCTAAAAACATTTTGAAAAAAGAAGAGGAGGAAGAAAAACAAAACTACTCAACAAAGAGCATAACTCAGAGGGTGTCCTTCTAAAAGGACGTAGCAATGCTTATCGACTAAAACTCTGCAGAGGTTATACACCTGGACCCACGAGAAGCGTCATCGAGAACTACCGTCGTAGTCTCGACGAACACACAAGATCCGTCCACAAGCTTTAACTGGCGTCATCCGTCCTCCAAGATAGGGATCCCAAAAGCTTACGCAGTCGGGTCCTGGAGCTGTGAAGAGCCTACCACTGATCAGATGGGGTATCTCGATCTCATGTGAGAAGTCATAACTCTACACCACACTAACATAACACCGTCAACCCACGGGTAAACAACCAGTCTCGGCAAACTTCAAAATCAAGCCAACTGCCCATACAAAGTAACGTGGTGTGCATGGTTGTCAACTAAGCGTACAAAGCTCGAAGGACTCGGTCCTTAATTACCGAGGCAGGCACCATCTCCAACCTCAACGCCAACAACAAGTCTCACAAAAAGATCCCAGCTCGAATCTTCTCGTTGTACCCGCTCACAGGGACTCCCCAAAAGTCTTGTAGCTCCTCATACTCTAACCTGCCCCCGCTAAATAGTTATATATAGTTATTTGCAAAACTCACACATTTGAATCACAGTTCAAAAGCATTTAATACAAATTCTATTTTATAGTGATAGGTGTAAGATAAAAATAAATGCGACTAAGCATTGCTAAGCATAAAAGTAAAATAAATATTCTAAAGCAATCCTAGGGTTTATATTTGTGGAACAGTAAATAGGCACGGCTTAGAAATGTTGCTAGCATATTTTAAAATAGTTGGCATGCAAATTAGGATTGCAAACAAAACATACAGTTTAAAATACTAGGTACAAAGTGATCAAAAAACGCGGCTTGCCTGGCAACTCGGGATCGAAGTCAGGATCCGGGTCGACGAACTCGCGGAACTCCTCCTCTAAAACACCGGCTAAACACAGCACGAAAGAGGTTAGACACTAATTACGCGATAAATAAAACCGGAAATTAAATCTAAATTAAAACTACTAGACTAAACGTGCGCAAAACATTTCTCGGAACAACCTTACACGACAACGCGACGAGACAAATTAATGAAACAATTTTGAGATTAATCGGAGATTAAACGGAGTTCTCCGAAAATTGTAGACAATCGAGACCACAAAGAATTAGATTAATCACAGAATAATTAATCGCAAATCAATTAGCAATTAATCTAACAATTAATTAGAAAGGAAAAAGAATTTAAGAGGGGGGAAATATTCTCACCGAGAGATCTGGAAAAATTGGAGAAGGAAACTTCGGCGATCGCAAACTGAAACTCGGGAACCGAAGTACTGGTGTCTGATCAGGGACGACGTTGGGCACGAAAAATCACGCGGAGCAGAGCAAGCAGGAGACGGCGTCGGGGATTCAGCTGACGGTGACGAAGTCTTCTCGGGAGACCGCGCGACGGGGTACTCGGTGTGGTGACGGCGCTGGAGAATCGATGGAGGCAGGCGATGGCGACGCGGACAGATGACAACGCGGTGCGAGAGACGAGGTGAGCGGCGATGGGTGACGAGGACCAGGGTTGCGCGACCGGACTGCAGACGACACGGCGCAAGAGACGAGGACGGCAGCAGAGGGCGGTCGGGTGCGCGGGGACTTGAGACAGGTGCGCAGCTGGTGGGTACGGCAGGAGAGCAGCGCGTGGATGATGGTTGCCAGAAATCTCGGGCTTGCGTGAAAGAAAGAAAAAAGGAAAAAAGAAAATGAGATAGAGATTAGGGATAGGGTTAGAGGAGTATTTATAGAAGAGGATTAGAATGGGGGTAAGGTTAGGAATTAATCTGGAAAATTAATTAAATTTGAGAGATAAACAAGGCTGGAAAAAGAATAAATTTTAGAGAAGATATTTAAAGATTCAAAAATTAATTAGGAGATTCCGGAATACATTGGGACTAAAATTATTTTTGGCACCGGAACAATTTAGATAAAATGATTTCGAATTTGGACGGAACGAAGTTCAGAACAACTGATTTTTGAACAGAACAAAAATTAGGATAGATGATTTAATCAGAACGGAATTGAGAAATTTGCTGCTTTATTAATTCGAAATTCTGAAACGTTACAATAGAGACGAGAGGACGGATTTTGGGGCCACTGCCGCCATGCACAGCCTTCTCACTCAATGTGAGCGGCCCTGGCCCTTAGCCATGCGTGAGCCAACTACTCTTGTGCACGCATCGGCCACTCACCGAGTCTGCGGGCGAGCCATGCGCGCCGCATGCAGCTAACCATCTGAGGACCTCCTCAAACCTGCAGTAAGACACGACTACTTCTATCCTAAGAAACTCACGCCACTCCTATCCAGTACACGTACTGAGACTCACCCGATTCACACACAACTGCACATGCACACGTACATAACCGTGACGAACACACATCCGAGACATGGTTTACTCCTAACAAGTGCCAGGCGGCCGGCGTTGCGTGCGTATCTGTTTGCCTCCGCTGGTACCGCGTACCCGTTCACCGCCGCCAATGCGGATCTGTTAGCCGCTGCTGGTGCCACGGATGGCTTGATTGCGATCTTATTGGCTTGATTTGTCAGGCCATTTTGGATGGACAGATAAGGTAGCATCGGCCATTTGTTCAGGGCTTTGGGCCGTGTCAGAAAACAGCCCACAGCACCAAACAGACAATAGCCCAAAATAGCCTACCACCAATTCACTGCTCTTCTTCACTCGTTCCTTTCTTCTTCGCTGGTTCCTTCCAGGCTTCAGAAACAACTCGAAAATGACATCATCAGCACAGACGGGGAATTGGAGGAATAGTAGAAGGTATTGGTGGAAAAATCAAGATATGGCGAGGGCCCTACCTCGCCATATCGAGAGCTCCACCGCTGGGTGAGACCAATACATCCCTAAGTGGTGTTTTTTGCAGGTGTTTTCTGGGCCATATGGCGCATCCGGAACAAGAAGATGATTGAAAAGCACTTCTCCAACCCCTCTAATGGTTTGTTTCATAGATTGACAAGTGCTCACCAAGACCTTGTCCAGAAGATGTGTGCGGGAACGTCGACGCTTCTTCAACATCGGGTTGAGGCAGCACTGAAAAATCTCACCTCGAGAGAGACCCCATCAGAGAAAGATTGTCCTAGGGTGGATCCGAGCTAGGTCAGGCCAGCCGGATCATCCTCACGTTGACGAGACGAAGGAAAAATAGCAAACAGGAGTCGAGTGAAAGGATTAGGGTTAGAGAAGCGCAAAATGTAAAGACAAATGGTTTGATCGATTGGGATACCTCTCAACAGACCATGAGCCTCTGTTTTATAGAGGTGAAATAGTCTTATCCCGCAGGGCAACAGATCCTTTAAGTTAAGAAAGAATTTAGAATTGATCTGCTAAAAACTTTTCTAAATCGACACTACCGGAGTTTTCGATAAAGTGTCGGACACTCCGATAACCGAAGTCTCCGGTATGACGCCGAAAGATCCGTCGTGTAAATCCGAAGAACCCGAGAGGGCCTGCCGGACACTTCGGCGCTGTGCCGGACACTCCGGTGTATAAAACACCGAAACCCGAGAGAGCTTATCGAACAGTCTGGCACAGTGCCAGATACTCCGGCCCAAGCCCGAGAGGGCTTACTGGAGAATCCAGCAAAGTGCTGGACACTCCGGTGGGCCGAGTGCCCAAACCCGAGAAGGCCTACTAGACAGTCCGGCACAGTGTTGGATACTTCGGTGGGTGAAGTGCCCAAAT
Source organism: Zoysia pacifica (assembly GCA_001602315.1). Taxonomy (NCBI): domain Eukaryota; kingdom Viridiplantae; phylum Streptophyta; class Magnoliopsida; order Poales; family Poaceae; genus Zoysia; species Zoysia pacifica. Next base: position 13,078 of record BCLH01003872.1, read on the forward strand.
CCGAGAGGGTGGACCGGAGGCTCCGGCATTGTACCGGACACTCCGATGAGGCTATTTTTTTTTGTCAACATATGTCCCTCTGCTTTTTGGTGAAGTCTCTACACCATAAAACATTCTAAGCATCCAAAAAATACCTAAAGGCGATGGTTTTCTCAACTCATCGGCCATTGCACCATTTTTGGTGATGATAACCTTTATATCGGTCATTCTTCCTCTAAGCTTCTTGCCATACACTTGGGTGATACTTTTTCAAGTACCGGCCATTAAGAGCCCTAGGCAATAACTCTCCACTCATATTTTTAACTACGTATGCATTTTCGACAATGACTTTTACTATTCAGTATGGCCCTTCTAAACTAGAAGACCATTTTTCGAACTTGTTGCTTGTTGAGCCTATGAACAAAATAGTTTTCCAAACCAATTCACTCACCTGAAAAGTTTTGACTTTCACTTTCTTATTGTAGGCTCTTGCAACTCTAACCTTGTCTCTCTCAATTTCTTTCAGAGCATTCAAATGCTTATCGGTGATTTCATCGATACTGTCTAGCATTAGAGCTCTATACTCATCGGTGGATAAATCATTTTGTTTAGCTAATCTTAGAGATCCTAGATTTACCTCGACGGGTAAAACGGCCTTTTGTCCATACACAAGTTCATAAGGTGTTACTTTAGTTGCCCCGTGACTAGATATTCGATGAGCTCATAAAGCTTCTGATAAGACTTCATGCCACCTCTTGGGATGGTTTTCTATTATTTTTTAATTAGTCTAATTAATGTTTTATTACTAGACTCGGCCTGATCATTGGCCTGAGCATAATATAGACATGAATTGAGTATCATAATCATGTAGGATTCAGTAAATTCTTTGACATGACCAGACGTAAAGAAAGTATCTTGGTCGGTAGTCAAAGTTTACGGTATGCCGAACCTATGAATAATATACTCGGTAAGGAACTTAATTACCTCTTTGTGCGTCATGTTCTTGAGAACTACCGCTTTGGTCTATTTGGTGAAGTAATCCGTTGCTACTAACACGAAGCGGTGTCCCTTCGAAGATGGATGATGTATTTGCCCTATGAAATCCAATCCTCATCCTCAGAACGGCCACGGTTTTATAATGAGGTTCATCATAGCAGCGGGCACCAATTGAACATTGCCAAACTTTTGGCACTCTTCGCACCCTTTGTATTAACGATAACAATCGGCAATCATGGTTGGCCAATAAAACCCAGCTCTTCTTAGCAACCATTTCATATTCGAAGCCGATTGATGCATACCACAAATACTCTCATGATCTTCTCCCATAGCTATATTGGCTTTATCCTCACCCAAACATTTTCACAGTAAATCATCTCCCGTTCGGCGGTATAAGTCACCATCAATCAAAGTATATTTGAAAGCTACATGCCGAACATTTCTATCTACACTTTAGGTTGGACTACGAATATATAAAATTATGGGTGATCTCCAATCAAGCGATTCGACACCATCACAGCTTGATGTGTTAGTATTCGAATGGTTTAGCTCCAATACTTCAAGCATCGGTTTCTTATTGACTGAAAATCTACCTTTACTATTGTAATCCGATGCTTGTTGAGCCAACTCATTGGTCTCACTGTTTTCTAGTCTAGGCACATGATGTATATTGAATTCATCTATTCTTCTAATGATGTCTAGACACTTATCTAAGATGGCACTTAATGATCCGTCTAAGTATTGAAAATTTTCGAAAATTTGTTGCACTACTAGCAACGGATCACCGAAAGCCTCTACATGCTTAACCCCCATAGACTCCAACATCTCTAAACCGAACAACAATGCTTCATATTCGGCTTGGTTATTGGTACAATCATATTCTAATCAGTTTGAGAATTCAAAGCATGCATTATGAGGAGATACTAAAACCACACCAACACCTTGACCCTCTTTACAAACTGATCCATCAAAATATAATTTCCAAGGGATAAAAGTAAGTAAGCGACATCTAGATCATGTTCTAAATCAATCCGATGTTCAACAATGAAATTAGCAACAATTTGACCTTTCATAGATTTCAACGGCTCATAAGCCAAATCATACTCAATCAATGTACAAGCCCATTTACCAAGCCTACCACTAGAAATTGGCGTATGCAACATATATTTAATAACATCGGTTTGACAAGCAACCACACAAGTACTAGATAACAAATAGTGTCTCAATTTGGTATAAGCATGATATAAGGAAAAATATAGTTTCTCAATGAGAGTGTACCTTGTTTCCGCACCAATCAGCCGTCGGCTCTCATACGTGATCACATACTCCTTTTCTTCAGCTTCTTGTGTCAAAACAGCAGCAACTACATCGTCTTTTGCCGCTACATAAAGACGGAAAGGGACTCCTCCCTTAGGCGCCCTAAGCACCAGCGGCGAAGACAAGTATTTTTTGATCCTCTCAAAAGCTTCTTGCTGTTTTGCTCCCCAAGTAAATTCGGCCTTATTCTTTAGCCGAAGAATAGGAGTGAATGCATTAATCTTTTCCGACAAGTTAGAAATGAATCGCCTTAAATAATTCACTTTTTCTAAGAAGCTTTGCAGCTCTCTCTTAAAAGTAGGCGCTTGCACATTACTAATTATCTCTATCTTCTTAGGATCTACCTCTATGTCCTTTTCATGAATTATAAAGCCTAAAAACTTCCCGGTCGATACACCAAAAGCACATTTGAGTGGATTCATTTTCAAACCAAAACGACGCATTCGGTCTAAGACAAAGTTGCAAATCGGCCAAGTGAGAATCTAAACTGGCCGATTTGATCACCACATCATCTATGTAAATCTCTATGATAACACCAAGTAAATCATGAAAGATAAAGTTCATAGCTCTTTGATATGTGGCACCCGCATTTTTTTAATTCAAAAGTCATAACAACCCCCTCAAACAATCTTACAAAACTCGAACATCTAAAAGCAGTTTTAGACATATCCTCTTCGGACATGAAAATTTGGTTGTATCCCGCATTACTATCAAGAAAACTAATAACTCTATGGCCAGAAGCATCATTAATCAATATATTAGCTATGGGCATAAGATATTCATCTTTAGGAGTAGCTCTATTTAAATTTTTGAAATCAATGCAAACTCTAATTTTACCGGTGTTCTTCTTTTCCATCGGCACGATGTTGGATATCCACTCCGCATACTTGCAAGGTCTTATGAATTTTGCATCAAGTAATCTGTTAATTTCTTTTTTAATCCAATCATGCATATTCAGGTTAAACCTCCTCATCGGTTGCTTAAAAGGTCTAAAACCAAATTTTATTAGAAGCCGATGTTCGACTAATTTGCGGCTCAACCCGAGCATTTTATTATAGGACTATGCAAAATAATCTACATATTCTTTTAGTAAACTGATTAGTTTCTACTTATAATCGGCTTTTAGATTTTTATTTATATAAGTTGGTCTCGAATTATCGTCGCGGCCAAGGTTCACCTCTTCAAGAGGATCGGTCGATGTGAATCCTTATCCTAACTTATCCATATCCTCTATTTTCTCAATAGCTTCGCACATATCATTCATATTGGACCGATAGTGTTCCACTCTCTTTTGCAAGCAATCAAGATTAGAATCCATTAAATCATATTATATGGTTGAGTCGATTCTCCATCGGCTTTACATTGACCGGTACAAAACCATTCATAGTTACACTAAGAAAATTATAATCCGTCAAGTCTAAATCGGTCAAGCACTTAACGGCGTCATGCGGCAAAGAAGATGATTCGACCATAGCAACACAAGCCGATGTATCTGCATGAACCACCTCTACATCGTCACCAATCTATTGTATCAAAAATTAGTGTAAGGTAGAAGGAACACATCTATTGGCATAAATCCAATCACGCCCTAAGATCAAGCTATAACTACCGCGCACATCGGCAACAAAGAAAGCGGTAGCCATGGTCTTGCTTCCAACAGTGAGTTCCATAGAAGCGACCCCTTTAGCCTCGATATGGTATCCTCCTCTCACACTATTCAAAGTCATGTTGATCTGGATGAGCTCGTCATCGGTTTTACTTAGCTTCTTAAACAAATAATACTGCATTAGATTAACAATAGCACCGATGTCCACAAGCATGCGAGAAATCGGTGAACCATTAATATGACTTCTCACATTCAGGGGTTTTAAATGGTTCTCCGATTCCTCAGGCTTTTTGAAGATAGCACTTTACGGCCCAAAGTCGAATTGTGCCAGGACTTCTTCTTCCTCTATAAGCGAATAATCGGAAAGAGATAAGCAAATGGTGTTAATGTCTATACCTTCCCGAGGTGGTGTAGGCTCGTAGTCCAAGAGGTCGTCGTCGTCGAACTCGGACATGTCGACGTCTCCCATGGGTGAGGGCGCTATGGAGTTCTCTCCTAAGACGGCATCGGCCAAACCAAGTGGCTTTGAAGTAGCCTTCGCTTCCTCCGTCACCGGTGAAGTAGGAGCTTTAGGCTCCTTAACCCTCCACTACTTACCTTGAGAGACCATCGGCTTGATCTCGTTGAAGATCTCGTCCCTCTTTTTCTCCGCCTCCTCCTCTCGCAACTTTCGGAGGCGTAGCCTTTGAAGTTTCCTCTTTTGAGTGTGGATCAAGCTAGGTGGACACCACCTCGTTTGCGTGTACTTGGAGGAGCTCTTGTTGGTGCCAGCTTCATAGTCACGGGAAGTCTTTTCGATTGGATCACCCAAAGTGATCCGTCCCGTGAAAACTCCCCTGATTTTGACATCGGCTGTGCCGATTTTTACGACACGTCTGGATGCACTCTCTTGGTGAACAATAGTGGAGGGAGCAGGTTCATTACCTTGCTTTGGGCGCCATTTTTGCTTAGGCACGGTGGTGGCGCTCCCTCCTTGAGCTTTGATCGGTCGAAAATCCGTTCGATCCAAGATAGGGTTGGAGAGGTTTATGAAGATATCTCCTCTCGACCTATTCCACCCCGTATGAAACAACGGGTATGGCATTGGCGGAACGGGCACCAGTGGCATGGGCATCGGTGGCGCGTGTATCTATGGTCCCACGTATGGATGCCACACCGGGAACGGCGGACAAGGCATAGGACGAAACCATGGTGGCGGCACTCCGAAGCCATGTGAAGGAAAAGGAGGAGGGTGCCCATGCGCATTCATGATTGGCCTCATCTCCTTTCTAGGTGGGCTGCCTCCCCTAGGTGGCGACCTTAGTCGCTTCATAGACCGATTATTCAAATCGATCTTTTGATTCTTGTATTTAGCCATGAGACGGTCGAATGTGCTTTTGGGCCCCATCGTTCGATCCGTGGCTTAATCTTGGTTTACCTTTCACTTGTTCACCTTCGGTTTCTTTGGCTTTATCATCTTGGGCCGTGGAACTTGCCCCTCGGGTCTAGAGCCTGGGATGGTGACCTCGAGAGATTCTTGACCATCGAGGGATTTATCAAGCATCACCTTTCTAGAAGCCCCTTTCTCACCCGAAGAAATAGGCATCTCCTCCCCGATGACCATGTTCTTTCCCTTGGTGGTATCGGCTTGATGAGGCCGAATCAACACCTTGAGATTGAACTCTAGAGTGTTGACAGGGAAGAGATGCTTGTCGATCTTTATTTCTTTAAGACTCAATTGTCCCTCATTAAGAGTTGATTGGACCGTCGACGGAAAACATTGCAATCACTAGTAGCATGAGAATAAGAGTTATGCCATTTACAATATGCCCTATGCTTAATCTCATCCGTCGAAAGTAAAGTATATGTGATATTAATGTATCCACTTTTATGCAGCTCATCAAATATTCTATCACACATAGCTACATCAAAGGTGAATTTTATATCATCTTTTCGATTCTTATGAATCAGTTTGAGCGAATCACAAGCAAATGATTTAGCCTTAGATGACCAAACGAACTCGGCAGCTAAAATATCATTAGAATCATCATCGGAGTCATTCGAATCATATTTTACGGCGTGCATATTATGACAGGTCTTATAATCATGTTTTATTTCTTTACTTCGGCTCTCTTGAGCCGAAGCCCTTTGTTAGAGGTGAGTGAGTGTGAGAAAATCATATCCCTCCAACTTCTCCCTAAGATGCGACCGTAAACCATTAAAAGCTAGATCGGCTAAGTCTTTCTCAGAAATTATTAAATTAAAGCATCGGTTCTTAATGTCTCTAAACCGCCGAAGATAGTTAACGACGGGTTCCTCTTTTCTTTGTCGAACCGATGTCAAATGTGACAATTTTAATTCATTGTCCCCGGAGTAAAAATAATCATGGAACTTACGCTCTAATGACTCTCAAATGTAAATGAAGCCCGGGGATAATGACGAAAACCAAGAGAAAGCGGTTTTGGTTAGCGATAATGAAAACAAACATACTTTTAAAGCTTCACTAAAATCCGTTTCTCCTAATTATGCTACATATTGACTAATGTGCTCTCAAGTGGTTTTGTTATCTTCGCATTGAATTTGACGAAGTCAAAAACACGCCATCCTACGAGATATGGGACCGAATCAAAATACGCAGGTATGGTTTTTGATATATTCGGTCCCTCCCCTTAAGATCCACTTCTAGCGTCTCATGAATTGTTTATTTAAGTCCTACTTAATGCGCGCTATACACTCTTTTATGTTGGCAATGGGCGGCCTAGTAGATGTACTCAATGGTGGAGGATGTGCGCTTGCTTTCATGGCGCTAAATATTTCATTAGAGACAGGGCCATGAGGGATTCCTGTACCGTTTGGTGGGATGGACGGTGTGCTATATGCAATAGTACGGTAAGGAGGAACAAAATTAGCCAATTCACTCAATCGATTTGTGACCGGATTAGGGATGCTAGTAATGCTAGTAATCGGGTCCGGACCAACACACCGCTCGCACGTCCGTATGCGATAATGTCGGCGCTTCTTTAACGCCGAGTTGGGGCAGCACCTGAAAAATTCCGCCTCAGAAGGGACCTCGTCGGAGGAGAATTGTCCTAGGGTTGATCCGAGCTCGGTCATGTTAGCCGGATCGTTCTCAAACGTCGTTAGGACGAAGAAAGAACAGCAAACGAGAGTCGAGTGAGAGGATTAGGATTAGAGAAGCGTAAAATGTAAAGACAAATGGTTTGATCGATTGAGATACCCCTCAACCAGCCACGGGCCTCTGTTCTATAGAGATGGGATGGTCTTATCCCGCAAGGCAACAAATCCTTTAAGTTAGGAAAGAATTTGAAATTGATCTGCTAAAAACTTTCCTAAATCGATACTACCAGAGTTTTCGATAAAGTGTCGGACACTCTGGTAACCGGAGTCTCTGGTATAACGTCAGAGGATCCGTCGTGTAAATCTGGGGAATCCAAGAGGGTCTGCCAAACACTTCGGTGTATAAAACATCGAAACCTAAAAGGGTTTATTGGATAGTTCGACACAGTGCCGGATATTCTAATGGGCCGAGTGTTCAAACCCGAGAAGGCTTACCAGACAATCCGGTAAAGTGCCGGACACTCCAGTGGGCCGAGTGCCCAAACCAAAAAGGCTTACCGAACAGTCCGACACAGTATTGGATACTCTAGTAGGTAAAATGCGCAAATCCGAGAGGGCTTACCGGAGGCTCCAGCATTGTACCGGACATTCCAGTAAGGCCATTTTTTTTTTGTCTACAGCGGCCCTTAAGAATCTACCTCAGTCTCTGATGTCGGGGAGATCTGATTCATCTCGTGTGAAGATACCAGGAGGTTCTGTCCATGTATATGATGCTTGTCCATTAGCTATGTTTGCTTTGTTTCTGCTGGTAGTCGTTTATATAATCTGGTAGTAACTTGCGGTTGTAGTCGTGCGGATGATTCTCTAGTTTCTCTAGTTTGTATAATTGTTGGTGGTGCAGTCCGTCAGGAGCATGGAGCTTAGGTTGATGGCTCCTTTGATGTGTGCCTTTGAAACTGTAAACTGGCATCCCCTGTTTTGTAAAGTCTTTCTATGGCTTTCTATAAAAGCCGGAGCGAGTCTCCTTTTTCAAGGAAAAAATTGCTGGTTCCTGCTACAGCAAGGGGATTTTTGTACGGCAAACTGTATGTCTTAGTTTCATGCAGATGGTGGTTAAATGATGTAATAAGTGTGGTGCTCTTAAGATTTTGGTCCATTTTGCTTATGCGTCCGAGGCTCTCGCAAGTGTCTAAAGTAGCTGAAGAAATGGTCTCCCTCTGTCTTTGTGTGTTCTTGTCTGTAAATTTTCTGCTATTGCTAAAACCATGAGTATTATTCATATATAGGGTGAAAAAAATGAACGAACGAACTTATGGCAATATCATATTACTTAATTGTGAATCAGCTGTAAAACAAGTGAAAACTAAACCACGATATAAGTACCCATTTTGTGCAAAAAGACCAAATAATATCAAACCTGATGCATATGAAGTTGATTTTTATTTTTAATCAGATACATTATGGTTAGTTTCTGTATATATCACACATGCATATCTATTTGTAGATATATATTCCATTACATCATTGTGGAGAATATTCATATAATACAAATGAAGCTCGGAAACTTGTTCATATTTGACTCTAATCCAATTTCATTTTGAAGTCAAAAGCACGAATTTAAGAGATGGTCTAAAAAATTAGATTTAGTATTCCCGAAGTTATTGTATGCTATAAAATAACTTTATAGATGGGGACTGAAAAATTACTGGTTTTGAAATACTAGCGTCATGGATGAGGGAATTAAAGGAAGAAATAGGTAATGCTTGTTAATTTGTAAAGATGGCCTCAAAAACTAGACTTAGTAAAATGCTACTTATTGGTAGTCAATCATCATGACATCAAATATTAGTCATGACAGAGGATTAGAGTGGAGGAGATAAACGACGAGTTCATGCTAAAGTTCAGACATCAGTGGTATTTTACTATGTATGTGCACAATGAGAGAACACTCCAGAGAGAATTCTTGGTTCAACCATTAGTATCTAATCTGAATGAAGCAAGAAAGGTTATACAAGAAAATATCTAAAAATATTTTCCAATATCATGAGTAAACAAATTATTGGATGAAGTGTTTGAAGCAATGAAGTATGAGTTATTTGTTAGTTCATCATTCATGTTATGTAATGAAATTTCTTACTATATAAAATAAATTTAATCTTATGGTTTTGCACTAGGTTGTTCTGCTTGTATTGTAACGGATTTTATGTCAAATTGTCTTGTCCTTATTTATACTTGATGAATTTATATTAACTACATTTATTTTGCCTGTACCTCATCGAGTATTTATATAAGCTGCTATGCCAGTATCATAGAGGAATTATATCACGTTGTCTTGTCTGAAGTGGAACAAGAATGTGCCACATTATTTTTCTGTATTATGAAGGGATTGCATCACTTATCCCGCCAATAGCGTAATGCAGGTACTCGAACTAGTTCAATAGTAGGGGAGTATACTTGGTAGGGATAATGATTATTCATGAAAATTACTTTTTCTAGCTTATTTGCATTATCTATTTTAATGTCAAATCTGTTTGGTTAAACGGCTTTTTTAATATGAATTATAGGCGATTGAAAGGGATGAGTGGTAAAAGCTACTATTGATAGCTTATAAAAAAAATTATAAGTGATCCGCCACACGTCCACCACCACAAGTGCAGCTACCCCACCGCCCTCCTTTGCAGCGGCGTCAATCCGCCCCACCTCCCCCACCACCAACGCACTCGCCCGCTGCCCTCCTCAGGGTGGTAGCGATCTGCCCCACCTCCACCACCACTGGGGAAGCCACCCATCGTCCCCCTCCATGGCAGCGACAACCCACCTCACCCTTCTTCACCACCCCGAGCGCGGATGAGACCTGTCCCACCACCGCCACCCCGCGCCCTGCTCCTCATCCTCACCCAGAAGCATCTCTTCCGCCTGTCGTAGCTACCACCGCCGCTGGCTGTGTCATGGGAGCTGAACTTGTGACAACTCCGCCTCCCATGGCTAATCTCAAAAACCGAATCTAACACGGTAGAAAAACCAACTAGTAAGTCGATTTTTCTTTTTTGCTCCATCAAAAATTGGAACGAGACTAATTTTTAAAATCCTACACTTTTTAGACCCTATTTATAGGTATCACTCTTACGAGAAATCTAGTTCCACAGAATATAAAAGAAAACGTCAACCTTTGGACTCAAATTCTCCACCGTAGGGGGGAATCTGCACACACTCACTGTAACGGTAAATTTAGATAGAGTTTTTACCGTTCCATAAAAAAAAAGACACATTGTCGCTACAGCAAAATTGATGAACAGTTTTTTAAAACAGTGAAAGGTATACTGTTTACACGGGGAGGCGACACACATTTGGTTACTGTAGCAGACACGCTTCCAACATTCGGACCGTCAACCTTTGGTGCAGCAGCGAGTGACCGCAGTCCAACACAGCAGCAATGGCGCTCAGCTCGTGCTTGCTCGCCGGCGCAAGGGCGGCGTCCCCCTGCCTCTCTTCCAGCGCATCCTTGACCCGGAGACAGCACCACTGCCTCCTGGCCGTTTGCGCGGGTGTGCACCTGCCTTTGAAGCGGTGGCGCAGGGGCATCCGATTCTGCCGGGCCTCGTCTTCCTCGCCTCCGCCGCCGGCGCCCCCCGAGGATCCCACTGACTTCGAGGTAGATACCCGGCCCTTCGTGTCCTCCTTTTGATTTCCTTCCCGCTTTAATCGCTGCGTGACTCTGTCATGACTCATGAGCGGCTCGGCGGGAGAAAGAAAACCTGTCCGAATCCGTGCAGCTGGTGGGCTACGACAGATACAACAGTGACGTCGCTTATGTCGGATTCCACTGACCTTGGGAATCGAGATTGCTACTTTTGATTCGAATAGTTTGAATGAAGCATTTCTATTGCATTACGGCGGTCAGAAAATTTTGAAAGTGACAATTTCTTTTTCGTGTCAAATAACAAGATGGTGATATCAAAAGCTTGCAATCAGAATCTTGTCAGTAGTCTTCAGAAAATAATTTTTAGGCAATCCTATGTTCTTTCAAGGCGAAATATGAATGATGAATGGTGAATAGAAATGCAAGTCCGAGTTGCAGCTTGTACCTAGAAATGTGTCTCCGTTATGAATCTTTTCTAAGAGTTTATCCTAGAGATCCAAAGAGAATCACTTTCTGCCATTGAATCACTTCTAGAGAAGCTCTGCCAAAGGGCCCTGAAATTATATAGAAATGTTGATTGAATGAGTAGTGGCAAACTTGTGAAATAAAACATGTGAACATGCTTACATGAACTGTTGAATGTACTCACATGAGTTCTCAGTATTTCCTCAACAAAGCTTATGTTGAAGATTTTACATGACA
>BCLH01003873.1:6635-17174 GCA_001602315.1 Zoysia pacifica
TTCCCGTGATCCCCGAATTTCCCGTGAACCCCGAACTTTCCGAAAACCCCGAACTTCCCATGATCCCCGAATTTCCCGTGATCCCCGAATTTCCCGTGAACCCCGAACTTTCTGAAAACCGCGAACTTTCCGTGAACCCCGGACTTTCTCGTGAACCCCGAACCATTCCGTGAACCCCGGACTTTCCCGTGAACGCCGAACTTCCCGTGAACCCCAAACTTTCCCGTGAACCCCGAACTCTCCGAAAACCCCGAATTTCCCGTAATCCCCGAACTTTCCCAAAATCCCAAACTTTCACCACAACTCACGGGTCCACAGGAAAATCCCCGATTTCGGGCACCTGAGTGCCCAGAGGGCAAGGACACAGGCCGAACCTCGTGTCCAGACAGATTTTTCTGCAGTCCGTCATAACACTTTGCCGCTGACTTTACCGCCACATCTTAACTCCAATCATCACAACTAATATACCATTGGAACCCACAGCATGAGCCCTACCATCCAAGCCAATTCAAACTCCGTAACTTGTTTGATGTTTGTTTCTTTTTCTAGTTTCTTGGTTGTTCTTTGGCAGTTTTTTTTGTAACTATTGCTTGTAGCAGAAGAAGAAGAAGTTGAAGCCGCCCAAGAGCCCGAAGAGCCTGAAGAACCTGAGCCTGAAGGTGACTTTGAGGAAGCAACTGAAGGCAAGTCCTAACCCATATTAAGCCCACTGAACCCATGTTTTATTTACCGCGCCGATTGACAGCGATGCTAGCCTACTTTGGAATGTGTTATACATTGTGTAGTTTAATACCTACTCGATCTCAGGTATTTATATTTATGTCAGTAACTTGCTGTATAAATATAGATATTTCCATTGAAAACCATTACCGACGTGTCCTTGATAACGGTAGTAATTTCCGTTCCTAGTTAGCTTTACGGAACGGATATTACCTTGTTACTAGAACTGCTTAGGACCCCATCTGCGGTGCTCTACACCGCTACACCATCTATCATTAATTTACAAAATAAGTTATAAAGAGTTTGGTGGTGTGAGTATAAACAAAAGGGATGGGATTAGAACAACTGGTGCTAGGTGAAGAGGGGACGTTTCTGGCCGTGGAGTGGGGCTCACTTGAGGTGATGGTGATAAGTGTGTAGGCTTCGCTATGGTCCACCTGCCGTGGACGAGACCGCCACCCCTGCCATATAAGGACCGGTTCGTTAGCCCTCGACTTAGTAATCCCCGTGCAACCACAGAACCTGTACTTTTTGAGCAGGACTTATTCTCTCTACGTATTCTTTTCACATCGAACCATTGAGGGTCAGTAGTGAAGACACAAGGGAACAGGAGAAGGGCGTGAGATAACTCGCTGCCTGGCCTTCGACGGTAATTGCCCGCGTCATGGGAGCGTAAGCCCATGGATATAGCCCCTGGTTTGGTAATACTCGAGATTGAAGGGGACCAGAAAAAGGCGTGAATGGGGTGGATATTCACGATCCGGCTCCGAAAATGTACCAACGCGTCTTTGACGGCCTAAAAAACCCCGAGGGATGGCCCCTGTTTGCACCTTGAGTGAAATCTGTGGAAAACTGCGTAGATGTGGATAGGTGTTATGTCGCTCTAATGATCAGGGGTAGCATAACCTGTGGGTACAGTGTACAACCTCTGCAGAGTTAAAAATCCTTCCGGATAGGCCGTTGTCACGGTATTGACATGCTATTGTTCGGGCGCCCTACGATTAGACTTTACTCATTGCCCTGATGCGTGAGTGGGTGTAGCAACCCGTGTTTTGGAAATTGTGTGGCTATGTGCCTAGGGCCGGCACGAGAGTGCTTGCGCCCCATATAAAACTTGGGAACTGCGGAGAGGAGTGAAAACCTTTCCCAGGTCCACTCTACTAAAATATAGCACATGCTCTTCTCTCTACTTTAAATTCTCTTCTAGTAGGGAGCCGGCATGAAAACTTGCTTTCCGCAAAACTTTACCCCAAGCCTTCCTTGTGTCGCCACGGCGAAACCCCTTACCTACTTCTTGTTGGGACTTGCTGAGTACCTTTGTACTCACTCCTTCCGTTGTTGCTACTTTTGCTCAAAAGATGAGGATGACAAAGAAGATGCTGACTATGGAGAGTAGAGGTCTCGTCCGCCGTCAAGTTGCCTGTGGAGTGTGTATAGACTAGGTGTGGTTTGCCTAGAGTCGCTGTGCCGACTCATGCTTGTACTCTAGACTTGTTTGCCGAACCTTTTAGGTTTAGTGCGATGTAATAAAGTACGTGTGATAAATACCACTTTGTTCTAAATGTGCGTACCAGCTACGGATCCAGGGAATGGTACAGGTGGCACATAGACGCCCCTTTCTGAATACGGGAAGGGAAGTCTTACAGGGTGGTATCAGAGCCATACTTGACCGTAAGATGAGACCATAGGTTGTGAGACGTTGCAGCATACGGTTAGAACGATACATTTTCATAGAAAAACTATGTTCTAATGGGGCTTAGTCCCACACGCGTTTGTTTGCTCGCGTACCGTTTATATTATGCTGTACACTGTCTTTATAGTACTGACCATATTTTGCAGCCTATTGCAGATGGCCTCTGAGGGATGGATTCACCTTGGCCCAGAAGCGAGTAGGATCGATGGATTTCCCGCGATCCTTACCCGCACGCTTGCACGGTTTGGGTACACCATGGCGGTGTCCTACCGTTGGAGGTGTCTGGATGCCGAGGAATACGTTCTACACGAGGTAGAGGCGGCCTTGGTGGCGTATCCACTACCACTGTGGACGTCGCTGACCACGGGCCCCACCTACAGTGCAGCTCTGCAGAGTGCTGCACGGGAGGTGCTACTACACGTGTGTACGGTGAACCTCGACATCACCAGCGTCACACCAGTGCGGTACTTCCCGGTGTTCACCACGACTCACCCGACGTGGGTTCACCGGATGGGCACACTCGACGGCCCCACCAGGACCATTGATGACCCCACTCTCGTGGAGACGGTACAGTACCTACACGCGCAGCACCGGCTCTACGAGGTGGTGAGGGGACAGTGGCTCCAGCAGTCCCTTCGGGCCTTTTTCGCCGAGGGGCAGGTGGCTGAGTTGCAGGAGCAGCTGGAGACCGCCCACACCCAGAGAGATGCTGCTCAGGTGCAGCTGACTGCTGCTCAGATGCAGCGGGACGAGTTGCAGACCCAGCTCGGAGACGTGCAGGGGCAGCGTGACTCAGCGCTACACCAGCTTGCGGCCGCCCGTGCCGAGCTCACCGCGGCACAGGCGACGGAGGAGGGGCTTAAGCGAAGCCTCGCGAACCAGCACGACTCTCATCAGCGGCATGTGAGGATTCTGAGGCGTCAGTTGCGCGCTCAGATGCACTTCCCGTACCCTCCGACTCGCAGAGGTGCGAGGAAGAGTGTGCCGGGAATGGGAGCAGCACTTGGGGGAGGAGCACACAGCTCCCCAGCGTCGGCTGAGAGTGCTTCGGTATGCCGAGGCCCCCGCACCAGGATTACTCCTCGCAAGAGTAGTCTGGCGCGCCTCTCCGACAGAAGGGTGGTGTTGCCACCCCACGCCCCGGTGCTGGACCAGGAGACTCGTGACGCCATCTACACACGGGTGGCGCAGCTTCCACCACGTCAGAACGGCGAGGGTTGTAGCCGCAGGAGCCCTCTCACCCGTGCACTTAGTGCAGGTGAGCCGGACCTGCGCGACGACTCTGACGAGCTGATGGAGGAGGAGTCAGAGCCCGACTCCAGTGTGGAGGTGGTTGGGTTTACTGCAGGCCGTGCGCAGGCACCCCGTGGAGCCGACACTTTAGCCACGGAGGTGAAGCCTGTGGCCGGTCCGAGTCAGCCGCTGACTCACGGTGACGAGGAGTAGGAGGATTTTGCTGCTGGACGCTAGGTTGTGGTGGACACCAGCGAGGGAGTTCGAGCAGCCATAGCTGTTAAGATAACGACTCTTTTGCTTCCACTAGGCTAGTTAGGGAGGCCCACCTTTGCAGTGGTGGATGACATTGCTGGTGGCAACGGATTTTTGAGATGTACTTAGTATGACTCCCGTAGTGTGACCTGTAGATGGAATCTCAGACTCGGTAGTATAACTTGTTACCGCTTGTAATATAACCATGGTTGAGTGATATGTGTGATGTGCTTCTCTTCACTCTTTGAATGATTGTTTGTGTGCGTGCTGTTTTCCAAATCTTAAGAACTAAAGAAGTAATAGTACCTCTGGCAATCATACCTAACCCCACCAATTACTTTGGCTTTGGCAGATTGGCACCAAAGAAATCTGCTCATATTCAGGAACGCCAAGCTCGTGAACGCAACCTGAACGAGTTTATTCATGAAGAAAGGGTTGCGCCACAGTCGAGGGGATGAGTGGTTACGAGAGGAGAGACGCTCTCTAATTTGCGCCGCTCACACGCACAAGCTCGCAGTGCCCCGAGACAGACTCACGCAGATGAAGCTCAATCGAGCCACCATGGTGAGAATGAGGTAGCTCACCCTGGTTCTGCTCCTGTAGGGCCAGAAGCTCAAGGAGCTGCGAGAATTCCTTCACGGGCTGCAACTGGAGGTGAAGCTCCAGTGGCGGGAGGAGAAGAACTCCCCTTGCCGCCCGCCACTCTAGCAGACGTGATGGCCGTCTAGACCCAGCTGCTGACTACTATAGCGCAGGGAATGGGGCAGCGGCAAGCTTCAAACCCGCAAAACAGGATGTCAGAGTTTATGCGACTTCGACCTCCTACTTTTGACAGTGTTGATGAGGAACCACTCGCAGCAGATGACTGGCTGCGAGAGATCAATAAGAAGCTGGATATCGTGGCAGCTGGAGATCAGGAAAAGGTGATGCTCACTGCCCACCAACTTCTTGGAGCTGCTAGTGAATGTGGGATAACTATCGCGAAGCCACTACAGATCCTACTGCAATTACTTGGAATGAGTTCCAGCAAGCGTTCCGAGCTTATCATATCCCAGCTGGTACAATGAAAATGAAGGCTGATGAATTCAGGGCCTTGAAGCAAGGGCCAATGACAGTGAATCAATACATCAGAAAGTTCATGAAACTGGCCCGTTACGCCCTAGGGGAGGTTGATACAGACCAGAAAAAGCAAGAGCGCTTCTTGGACGGGCTGAGCCATGTTATGCAGGCTCAGCTGGTGGCTCATACCTTTCCGGATTTCAATACTATGATGAACAAGGCTATACTTCTGGAAAGGGCACGCGCCGGACTGGATGGCGAAAGAAAACGCAAGTTTCAGGCCAAGAAGTCCCGACAATTTGAACAGAGGCAGCGACCAAGGTTTGACAAATTCCAGAAGCCGCGGTACCCGCCCACGATGCAGTATCGTATACCAACTACACCCCAGTCGCAACAGTCCGCATCGTCGGTACGTCAGCCGCCACCCCCATCTGCTCC
The DNA here is from genome assembly GCA_001602315.1 of Zoysia pacifica. NCBI lineage: Eukaryota > Viridiplantae > Streptophyta > Magnoliopsida > Poales > Poaceae > Zoysia > Zoysia pacifica. The sequence goes on from BCLH01003873.1 coordinate 12,034, forward strand.
CCGTGCCACATCTCGCGTGGGACAGGCTTCAAATGCCCCGCGGACATGTTTCAACTGCCATAGTCCGAGACATTTTGTGGCCAATTGTCCCCTGAATCGACCGGCTACTGTGGCTCCAGCATACTCCCGCACTTGACCTGCGCCGACGGGAGTACCACGTGGAACCTCGAGGACGACAGCACCGTCTAGGAGGCCTCAGCAGTATGGACATGGAAGGGTGAACCACGACCGTATCGAGACTGCAGAAGAGGCACCAGAAGTGATTCTCGGTGAGTACCTAGTCCACTCTACCCTTGCAACCGTTCTGTTCGATTCTGGTGCGTCGCATTCTTTTGTTTTGTCAAAGTTTGCGAAAGAGGGAAAACTGCCAATGGTTTTGCTAGAGACTCCCATGCTGATAAAATCTCCGGAAGCTACCATAAAGTGCAGTTTAAGTTGCATGAGGGTCAAAATCCATTTAAGTGAGGTAGAGTTCATGGCTAACCTGATAGTTATTCAAGCAGAGGGCATAGATGTCATTTTGGGTATGGACTGGTTACACCGCTATAAAGGAGTTATTTACTGCTTTGAGCGCGTCGTGACAGCCATAAACCATAAAGGCATCCCGGCTTCATGTCAGCCGAGGAAACAAAAAGTCGGACCCGTAGTATTCGCTGCAGAAGCTACTCCTTTAGAAGAAGTACCTGCAGTACGGGATTTCGCTGATGTGTTTCCAGAAGAGCTACCGGGCATGCCACCAGATCGAGATGTCGAATTTATTATCGACCTAGTTCCTGGTGCGACACCGATAGCAAAAAGACCTTATAGAATGGCCGCTGATGAGCTGGTGGAACTCAAGAAACAGCTAACTGAGCTCCAAGAAAAAGGTTATGGCCGTTCAAGTGCATCACCGTGGGGAGCGCCGGTATTGTTCGTCAGAAAGAAAGACGGCAGCCTCAGAATGTGCATTGACTATCGTGCATTAAATGAGGTCACTATCAAGAACAAGTATCCGTTACCCAGGATTGATGACCTGTTCGATCAGTTGAAAGGAGCTAAATATTTCTCCAAAATTGACTTGAGATCGGGCTACTATCAGCTGAAGATCCGAGAAAGTGACATTAAGAAGACATCTTTCGTTACCAGGTACGGACAATTCGAGTTCATAGTCATGCCATTTGGTCTGACAAACGCTCCTGCCTACTTCATGAATTTGATGAGTAAGGTATTCATGGAGGAGTTAGATAAGTTTGTGATCGTGTTCATTGACGATATCCTTGTCTACTCCAAAAGTGAGCTAGAGCATGAGGCACATTTGAGAGTAGTACTTGAAAGGTTGAGAGAGCATCAGTTGTATGCAAAATTTAGTAAGTGTGAATTTTGGCTGCAAGAAGTTGCTTTTCTTGGGCATATTGTGTCAACCGAGGGAATAAAAGTTGACCCAGCCAAAGTGGAGGCAGTGATGGAATGGAAGCAACCCACTAGTGTCACAGAGATTAGAAGTTTTCTCGGATTAGCAGGCTATTATCGCAGATTTATCAAGGATTTCTCAAAGATTGCAAAGCCCATGACCGAGTTGACTAAAAAAAGATAAGAAGTTTGTGTGAACTGAAAGGTGTGAGCATAGTTTTCAAACCTTGAAAGCACTACTTACCACTGCTCCAGTACTCATACTACCTGACATATACCAAGAGTTTGTAGTGTATTGTGATGCGTCTCGACAAGGGTTAGGATGTGTCCTGATGCAAGAAGATCGCGTAGTAGCTTATGCATCCCGACAACTGAAGAAGCATGAAGAAAATTATCCTACTCATGATCTTGAGCTTGCCGCAGTGGTTCATGCGTTAAAGATTTGGAGACACAATTTGATCAGGAATAAGTGCAAAATCTTCACAGACCATAAGAGTCTGAAGTACATTTTCACACAGCCTGAGTTGAATTTGAGGCAAAGAAGATAGTTGGAACTGATCAAAGATTATAATCTAGAGGTACAGTACCACCCAGGAAAAGCTAATATTGTAGCTGATGCTTTGAGCCGCAAGAAGCATCCTCGAGGTATTGAAGAGTTAACCAACAATTCGGAGCTGATTCATCAGATGACCAACCTAAACCTGCATATAGCCATGCCGGGTAACCTTTATGCCTTGTCAATACAATCAACTCTTCAAGAAGAAATTAAGAAGGCCCAGGTTCGCGACCCTCAATGTCGCAAAAATTAAAGAGCAGGCCATGTCAGAAAAGGCGTCAGAATTTAGGCTTGATGATCAAGGGATGGTATGGTATCGAGACCGAATTTGTGTGCCTAACCAGAAACAGTTGAAGCATCTTATTCTAACAGAAGCTCATACTTCGGCGTATTCCATTCATCCTGGTACAACCAAGATGTATTTAGATTTGAGAGAAAAATATTGGTGGCCAGCTATGAAAAGAGATGTTGCCCGATATGTAGCACACTACGACACCTGCAACCGTTAACGGTACCTTCATGAAAGTGAGATGAGATATCAATGGACTTCATCGTAGGTCTTCCCCGAACCAAGAAGGGAAATGATTCTATATGGGTAATAGTTGACCATCTAACCAAGGTAGCCCATTTTATACCAGTGAAAGCGCAATATCGAGGTGATCACCTAGCTCAGCTTTATGTGGACAATATACTGAAGTTGCACGGAGTAACAACAAGAATAGTGTCTGATTGAGGATCCCAATTTACCTCTCATTTTTGGAAAAGCTTACACAAGCTTCTGGGAACGCAATTAGATTTCAGTTCAGCATATTATCCCCAAACAGATGGACAAACCGAGAGAATAAATCAAATATTAGAAGATATGCTTCAAGCCTGTGTTTTGACTTATGGGAAGGACTGGGAGAGCAGCTTGGCATTTGCAGAATTCTCATATAACAACAGTTACCAAGGCAGTATTCAGATGGCACCTTTCGAGGCGTTATACGGCCGTAAGTGTCGAACACCCCAATTGTGGTCTGAGGTCGGAGAGCGATCATTGTTTGGACCCGCCATCATAAAGGATGTGGAGGATAAAATAGCGGAAATAAGAGAAAAGGTTAAAACTGCCCAGAGTCGACAGAAGAGTTATGCAGATAATCGAAGGCGAGAGTTGTCGTTTGATAAAGGAGAGTTTGTATATGTCAAAGTATCCCCAATACGAGGTACCCGAAGATTTCAAATCCGTGGGAAACTGGCGCCGAGATACATAGGACCGTATCGGATACTTGCAAAGATTGGTCCTGTAGCGTATCGACTGGAACTCCCAGCAGAGATGTTAGATGTTCACCCAGTGTTCCACGTCTCGCAGCTCAAGAAATGTTTAAAAGTGCCAGAACAACAAGTAGCTGTTGAGAAGTTAGATCTACAGCCAGACCTGAGATACCAAGAGACTCCCATCCGAATTTTGGATGTCACCACCCGCCAAACTCGAAGAAAAGCTATTAAATTTTATGGAGTCCAGTGGAGAAATCACTCAGAGACGGAAGCCACTTGGGAAAGGGAGAACGATCTCGAGAAGGAATTCCCTCAATTCCTCGAGAAGAACCGTTCGAATCTCGAGGACGAGATTCCATTTAAGTGGGGTAGGTCTGTCACATCCCAAATCCCAAATTAAGAAAACAATGGAGAGTTTTAAAAAAAATTTCCTTGATAATCTAGTTAGGCCAAATTTTTTTTTACAATTTTCCTTTAAAAGGAACTAAAAATTAGAAAGTAGTTATCTAGAAGTCAAAGTTTTTTTGAAACATAAAATGTGAATTGGACAAGTGTTTGAGTTTTTTTTCGTTTCAAATTTTGGTTTTTGGAGTTTGAATTTTTCCCAAAAATCCCAAGCTAGAAAATATAAAAACAATAATATTAGGAAATTAGGTTAGGAATTAAGGGGGGGGGGAAAATTTGATTTTTGTTAGTGGGCCGAAATTCACTTCGGTCGGCCCACCTTCTTTTTCCTCCTCGGCCCAGCCCGTTTCCTCTCCTCTGTCGTCTTCCTCCTCAACGCGCTGCGCGCGACGGCCGATGGGGCAGGCCGAACTCAGCTGGCCGCGCCGGTGTGCCGCACTCCTAGAGGGCGGTGACGGCGCCGCACCTCTGTCAGTTCACGGCCCCTCTGCCGCTCGAGAAGGAAGAAATGACGCCGTGAACACCCGAGAGCGGCGACTTGTCGCAGCGCGGTTGAAGCCAGAGCGCCGCTCTACCGACCTACCGACCTGCGCAGACCGCACGTTGGCTGCACGCGGAGCCACCACGACGCTAGACCAGCCACGCAGCTGCCGAAACCGTCCAAGGTTTACCGCCCGACTGCTCCAATTCACTGCCGCGCCGAGCTCACCCCCCCCCCACCGATTCTAAAATCAATTTCCTCCCTGCTTGCGCGTCCCTTTCGCTCCATCACATCCCAGAGCTCGTCCACGACCTCGCCCTCACTGGAATTGCCCTCCACCACCGTCAATTTTGCGATTTCTCCGAATTCGGCCGCCGCCACTCCTCTCCGATGAGCACCACCTTTCCGGCTGCCGTCTTTCGATTCCTCGCGCTGGTAGCGTTACTAGCTCCTTAGGAAACTAACCGAGCACGAGAGAGCGGTAGCCGTAGCGCCGTTTGGCCGGTCCACGTGAGCCTCCGCCGCGCGCCACGCCACCACGTCGCCGGTCGTCGTGCCTTGGTGTTCTGACGAAGTCTTATGCATCACAACCGTCGTGAAGGCGCGGTGAAGCTTTTTGGACTGCTGCGCGGTCTCTTGCTCTGCAGCGTCGGGAACGCGATGTGTGCTCGGTTGTCCCGGAACGCGCCCAGGAACGCCGGAGCGCGTCTAGAACGCGTCCGGAGCGCGCACTGGCACGCCGCGTTCTTGTTGCAGCCATAGCCAAATGCTAACGTCAACCACACCATTGCGTAGAGCTTGACACAAGGGTTCCAGAACACTAGTTGTTGCCTCAAGATTCGTGATCAAGTTACCGGGAACGCGAACCAAAATCGGGAGCACACCCGGTGTCGCCAGGAGCGCAGCCAACCCGTGAACCCCGGACTTTTCCAAAAACCCCGAACTTCCCGTGATCCCCGAATTTCCCATGAACCCCGAACTTTCCGAAAACCCCGAACTTTCCCGTGATCCCCGAATTTCCAGTGAACCCCGAACTTTTCGAAAACCCCGAACTTT
>BCLH01003874.1:0-21937 GCA_001602315.1 Zoysia pacifica
ATGCATGGGGAGATGAACGCTAACATTCAAATATTTGGTGATAATGGTATCATGCATTGAAAAAAAAAAACCATAAGCAAAACCGGAAGGTCTAGTTTCCTCCTATTCTTGCAATGCAGCAAAAGTCCAGCTCCAACTAACGGGGCATGCATCACTAGTTAATACTAGTACCATGCAGGACCAAATCTGGTTGTGGACTGCTAGCACAGATTCTCATACTAGGAGTATATGGGTACGAAATTCTGCATCCCCAGCTTCAATCAACTTGCATTACTGTCGGTCCGTTCGCGCTAGTACTACTCAAGAACATGCATGGTTTGGTGAGTTAGGTGAGGCAGCCGGCCTATTGGGACATGGCCATGATGCTTCCTTTTTGCTTGTCCTTGACTCTTTGTAGCCTCCTCGATCTCTAGTTATATAGATTGGACTTGAGCAGTGTTCAGTGTTCTGCTTCTGTAAGATATTCAGTTATTCCCTGCAGGTGGATGCTGCTCTTCGCTTGCAGCTGAGCTCTTGAACAAATCTACCACAACATTGATCAGCAGGTGAAAGAGTGTGCATTGTTTTTACTTGAAAAGTTTTTTTTTTTTTTTGAAAGGAATACTTGAAAAGTTTTTTTTTTTTTGAAAGGAATACTTGAAAAGTAGCACAACGCTTCTGCTCCTGATCGAAAATGTTTCAGTGACATGTCAACATATCAATGAGTGCTCTTCTTAAAATACAGATGAAGTCCAGCATGATCATTCATCCAGCACGGTGCATAGCTTGGTAGCAAGCAAAGCAGCTCAGTGACATTGACACCAAGCGTTCAGCTAATGCGTGCCTTCACATCACAGCTGGTTAAATGAAGTGTGCCTCTCTATCCAGGACAAGAACGTACCTGGTTGTCCTGACTCTTGTTAGACTTGTGCTTCAAGCATGCATCCACTTCTGCGAGTTCCCTGAGGGAACCAGTGCATGTGGACCTGAAAGTAACAAGAATCTCTTGTTACCAACTTCTACCTTCTACTGTACACACCTGCAAACGGTCTTGCTAACCTTCTAAGGCTTACTCAACTCTTGAATGAACAAATAATTGCACCGATAATTCTTCGGTTTTGCTTCCAGATATATAGTTCGCTGAATGCTGCTAATTAATCATCATTCACATGCTTTTCACCCGCAAGGAAGAGTTTTTGAGGGAATGGCAAAACGGAATCAGATTGAGCATGCTCATGCATTAGACACTGCTGATCAGGACAGGGTACCAAATAAAGCAGCACAGGATTCCACCTAACGCTGACTTTATTTGGTTTTCATGCACTCATTTAATTCTATGCTGAAACAGGAGGAGAGGGCAAAATAAGGAGGCTATTATTTAGTATCCAGCAGAGTCATATCAAGATTCAGCACTAAACCAATTGATGCTAGAATGTGAAATTTATGATGTGTCATGCACCTCTAGGTACCTGCCATGAAATTAAATAATCTTGCTTCCACCCCCAATGCATTATTGCTAATCTGGCCTTACCTTCTTTTCAAAGAAAGATGAAAGGGAAGGCAAAAGGAAGAGACAGCAAATAATTGATGGTCAGTGTCTTGGACACTAAGGCACTCGTGATACAAACGATCATCTGGTGTATCAACATCAAAACTCAGTAACTTTATGTGTATGAAAAATACATACTATATCGATCACAGCAATATGATCCAAGCACCACAATGTTCAGAAAAGTTGCATTCCTCCAGAATCAGTTATTGAATAATTGAGTCGTCGGCGCACGTTTAGTTTGAACTCTTGCCCCACAAAAAGAACTACTACGTGGCATTGAAAACTGTGTAAAATGAAAAATGTGGAACACGGCTGTATTATTTTGGGTGCTATAGTGTGGTGGATTGACATTCGACAGAACTATCGCCACCAGAAACCAGCACTTCCGCTTCCTCTCTTATCTTCTTCCTTCTTTTGCTTTTCAATAAACAAACCACGGGGAGGTTGTTGACACCTAAAAATCACTGAGTCATCAGAGTATTCGACACATTGCCGTAGTGTCCGATGAATCTTCTCGGATTCAGACACTTAGCCCACCGGAGTGTTCGGCACGTTGCCGGAGTGTCCAGTGAGCCCTCTCGAGTTCGAGCATTTAGCCCACCGAAGTGTCTGACACGTTGCCGAAGTATCTGGTGAGCCCTCTCGAGTTCTCCAAATTCCACGACGGAACTTCCGACATCTTACCGGAGACTCCTGTCATCAGAATGTCCGTTACTGTACCGAAGACTCTGGTAATACCGATTTATGAAAGTTTTCAGTTGATTGATTTTAATTTCTTTTTTAACTCGTGAAATTAGTTGTCCTGCAGGATAAAATCATCCCTTCTCTGTAAAACAGAGGCCCATGCCGTTGAGGAGCATTCCAACCGATCAAATCATTTTGCCTTTACATTTCGTTCTTCTTCAAGCTATAATCTTCTTACTTCTCCCGGCGACGTTTGAAGACGATCCAGCTGACCTGACCGAGCCCGGATCATCTCTAAGACGATCATCTTCTGATGGAGTTTCTCTCTAGATAAGGTGCTGCCCCAAACCCGGCGTTGAAGAAAGTTCCTGCACATAGACGTGCAAGCGGTGTGCTGGTCCGGACCTAAGTTCGACGTCAACATACTTTTTGGTGACTCAGCTGGAGACGAGTGATTCTGGTTGCACAAACCGAGTCATTGTTTCCACTATGACCTCCGAGATCTCCACTACGAATATCGTCGTGCCATCCTTAGAGGAGTTGTCCGAAGAGGCGCGCAAGGCGTTCTTGGAATGCTAGAGGGCCTCCGAAGAGGCGCTTCGGAAGCGCGCGAGGAGCGGGAGCTGTAAGAGTACTTGGCATGTTTTAAGAAGGACCGCCAAGGCACGATCTCACAAGTGAAGGAGACCGTTTTTTCGGCCGTCGACGACGACGCGGCTATGGGTGCTGCCAATGTAAGGACATCTTTGCACTCCCCGTTACTTTTGAAGATCTTTCGTATTACTTTGTCGATATGAAAAAGGTCTTGACGAACGATATGCAATACATGATCCAAGAAAACTTGTCTAAGTCTAAAAATGTTAGTATTGCCTCATCGTCTCATGTTGTGTATGTAGGTCCTACTACTAGTGCATCGGCGCCTATTACGTAGTGTAGAACTACCTTCGTATGGCACGCCGTTGAACTCATTTAGTGGGCAAACTAGTTTTCTGTCTCATGCGTAAACTAGTGCTTTGGTTGTGTCTCCCGCTAGCATAGAGCCAATTACTAGCATCCCTAATCCGATCACTAGCCGATTGAATGAATTAGCTAATTTTGTTCCTCCTTATCGTACCGTCACATATAGCACACCACCTATCCCACCTAGCAGCAAGGGTATCTCTCATGGCCCCATTCCTAATGAATTGTTTAGCGCCATGAAAATGAGCACATATCCCTCACCATCAGGCACATCCACTAAGCCAGCAATAGCAAACAAAGAGAAGTGTATGGCTCGCATTAAGAAAGACTTAAACAAATAATTTTGTGAGACGCTAAAGGTAGACTTCAAGGGAAGAAATCGGATTTATCAAAAACCGTACCCCATATACTTTGATTCGGTCCCATATTCCGTTAGATGGCGTGTTTTCGACTTCGTCAAATTCAATGGCGAAGATAGCAAAACCACTTGGGAACATGTTAACCAATATGTAGCATAACTAGGAGAAGCAGGTTTTAGTAAGGATTTAAAAGTACGATCATTTTCTTTATCACTAACCGGAACTGATTTCTCTTGGTTTTCATCATTGTCCCCGGAGTCCATATACACGTGGGAGTCTTTAGAGTGCAAGTTTCATGACCACTTTTATTCCGTGGACAACAAATTGAAGTTGTCACACTTGACATCGGTTCGGCAAGGAAAAGAGAAACTCGTCGTTGACTATCTTTGGCGGTTTAGAGATATTAAGAACTGATGCTTTAATTTAACAATTTCAAAAAAAGACTTCACCGACCTATCTTTTAGTGATTTATGGTCGCATCTTAAGAAAGTTGGAGGGATACGATTCTCTTACACTCACCCACCTTCAACAAAAGGCTTCGGCTCAAGAAAACCGAAGCAACGAAATAAAACATGATTACAAGACCCGCCGTAGCGTACACATGATAGAATGTGATTTCGGATAGCTTCGATGATGATTACAATGACATCTTAGCTGCCGAGTTCGTTTGGCCCTCTAAGGCCAAATCATTTACTTGTGATTCGCTCAAACTGGTCCGTAAGAATCGAAAAGACGATGTGAAATACACCTTTGATGTAGCCAAATGTGATATAATATTTGATGAGCTGTACAAAGGTGGATACATTAAGATCGCATATACTTTACTTTCGGCAGATAAGATTAAGCGTAGGGCATATTGTAAATGACGTAACTCTTATTCTCATGCTACTAATGATTGCAATATTTTCCGTCGACAAGTCCAATCGGCTCATAACGAGGGATGATTGAGTTTTAAGAAGATGCAGATCGACAAGCACCCGTTCCCTGTCAACACTCTAGAGCTCAACCCTAAGGTGTTGATTTGGCCTCATCAAGCCGATACAACCAAAGGGAAGAACGTGATCCTTGAGGATGAGATGCCCGTTTCTTCAAATGAGAAGGGTGCCTCTAGAAAAGTGGTGCTCGAGAAGTCCTCCGATGGTCAAGAGTCTCTAAAAGTCACCACCCAAGGCTCTAGACCTGAGGGCAAGCTCCGCACCCTTAGTTGATAAAACCGAAGAATCCTGAAGTGGGCAACTAGAAGGTGAATCAAGGCAAAGCCATGGATCAGAAGATGTGGCCTAAAAGTGCTTTCAACCGGCTCATGGCTAAGTACAAGATTCAAAAGATCAATTCGAATAACCGATTTATGAAGCGATTAAGATCACCACCTAGAGGAGGCAGCCAACCTAGGAAGGAGATGAGGCCAACTGTGAATATGCACGGGCCTCCTCCTCCTTTTCCTCAACATAGCTTCGGAGTGCCGCCGCCGTGGTTCCATCTCATGCCTTGCCCACCATCCCCGATGTGGCATCTATACATGGGACCATAGATGCCCGTGCCACCGATGTCTATGCCACCAAGGCCCGTTCCACCGATGCCATACCCGTCATTTCTTCCGGGGTGGAACGGACCGAGAAGAGATGTCTTCACAAGGCTCTCCAACTCTATTCCAGATCGGACGGATTCTCAACCGATCAAGGTTCAAGGAGGAAGCTCCACCACCGCATCTAAGCAAGAGTAGCGCTCGAAGCAAGGTAGAGAACCCGCTTCCTCCACCATTGTTCATCGAGAGAGTGCATTCGAAGGTGTCATAAAAATCGGCACAACCGATGTCAAAGTCAGAGGAGTCTTCACGTGACCGATCACTTTGGATGATCCGGTCGAAAAGACTTCCCATGACTATGAAGCTAGCAGCAGAAAGAGCTCCTATAAGTACATGCAACCGAGGTGGTGTCTGACTTGCTTGACTCAAATCAAAAGAAGAAGCTTCAAAGGCTGCACCTCTAAAAGATGCGAGAAGAGGAGGTGGAGAAAAAGAGGGACGAGGTCTTTAATGAGATCAAGCCGATGGTCCCTCAAGGTAAACAGTGGAGGGTTAATAAGCCCGAGGCCCCTACTCTACCGGTGACGGAGGAAGTGGAGGCTACTCCGAAGCCACTTGGTTTGACCGACGCCATCCTAAGAGAGGACTTCACAGCGCCCTCACCCACAAGAGACATCGATATGTCCGAGTTCGATGACGATGACCTCTTGGACTACGAGTCTACACCGCCTCAAGAAGGTATGGACATTAACACCATTTACTTATCTCTTTTCGAGTATTCACTTATAGAGAAAGAAGAAGTCATGGCACAATTCGACTTTGAGTCGAAAAGTGCTATCTTCAAAAAGCCCGAAGAATCGGAGAACCATTTGAAACCCCTCTATGTGAGAGGTCATATTAATGGTTCATCGATGTCTCACATGCTTGTAGATGGCGGTGCTATTGTTAATCTAATGTTGTATTCTTTGTTTAAGAAGCTAGGTAAGGCCGACAACGAGCTCATCCGGACCAATAAGACTTTGAACGGTGTGGGAGGAGGAGACTCTATCGAGGCTAAAGGGGTCGCTTCTATGGAACTCACTGTTGGAAGCAAGACCATAGCTACCGCTTTCTTTATTGTCGACGTGCGCGGTAGTTATAGCTTGATCTTAGAGCGTGATTGGATTTATGCAAATAGATGCGTTTCTTCAACTTCACACCAATTTTTGATACAATAGATTAGGGACGATGTAGAGGTGGTTCGTGCGGATGCATCGACTTGTGTTGCTATGATCGAGTCATCTTCTTTGCCTCATGACGCCGTCAAGTGCTTGACCGGTTTAGACTTGACAGATTATGATTTTTTTAGCGTAACTAGAGATGGTTTTGTATCGGTCAATGTAAGGCCGAAGGAGAATTGGCTCAACCATATAATGTGATTTAATAGATTCTAATCTTGATTGGTTGCAAAAGAGAGTGGAACACTATCAGTCCAATACGAACGATATGTGCGAAGCTATCGAAGAAATAGAAGATATGGATAAGTTAGAACAAAGATTCACATTGGTCGATCCTCTTGAGGAGGTAAACCTTGGCAGCGATGATAATCCGAGACCAACTTATATAAATAAAAAACCAGAAAGCCGATTATAAGGTGAAGTTAATCGGTTTACTAAAAAAATTATATGGATTGTTTTGCATGGTCTTATAATAAAATGCTCGAGTTGAGCCGCGAGTTAATTGAGGATCGGCTTCTAATAAAATCTGGTTTTAGACCTTTTAAGCAACCGATGAGGATGTTTAACCCGAATATGCACGATCGGATTAAAAAAGAAATTAACTGATTACTTGATGCGAAATTTATAAAACCTTGCAGGTATGCGAAGTGGATCTCCAACATCATGCCGGTAGAAAAGAAGAACACCGATGAGATTAGAGTTTGCATCGACTTTAAAAATTTGAATAGAGCCACTCTTAAAGATGAGTGCCCATAGCCGATATGTTGATTAATGTTGCTTTCGGCTGTAGAGTTATTAGTTTTCTTGATGGTAATGCGGGATATAACCAAATCTTCATGGCCGAAGCCGAAGAGGATATGTCTAAAACTGTTTTTAGATGTCTTGATTTTATAGGATTGTTTGAGTGGGTTGTGGATTGAAGAATGAAGGTATCACATATCAATGAGCCATGAACTTTATCTTTCATGATTTACTTGGTGTTATCATGGAGGTTTTCATAGATGATGTGGTGATCAAATTAGCCGCTTTAGATTCTCAATTAGCCAATTTGCATCTTGCCTTAGACCGAATGCGTCGTTTCGGTTTGAAAATGAATCCGCTCAAATGTGCTTTTGGTGTATCGGTTGAGAAGTTTTTAGGCTTCATAATTCATGACAAGGGCATAGAGGTAGATTCTAAGAAGATAGAAGCAATTAGGAATGTGCAAGCGCCTACATATAAGAGAGAGTTGCAAAGCTTCTTAGGAAAAGTGAATTACTTAAGGCGATTTATTTTCAACTTGTCGAAAAAGATTAATGCATTTACTCTTATTCTTCGGTTAAAAAATGAAGTCAAATTTACTTGAGAGGGCAAAACAACAAGAAGCTTTTGAGAAGATTAAAGAGTATTTGTCTTTGCCACTGGTGCTAAGGCGCCTAAGGGAGGAGTCCCTTTTCGTCTCTACGTAGCGGTGAAAGATGATGTGATTGGTGTTGTTTTAACACAAAACGTCGAAGGAAAAGAGTACGTGATCACTTATGTGAGTCAACGGTTGGTGGATGCAGAAGCAAAGTACACTTTTATCCAAAAACTATGCTTTTCCATGTATCATGTTTGCACCAAGTTGAGACATTATTTGTTATCTAGCACTTGTGTGGTTGCTTGTCAAACCAATATTATTAAACATATGTTGCATAGGCCAATTTCTAGTGGTAGGCTTGGTAAATGGGCTTATGCATTGATTGAATATGATTTGGCTTACGAATCGTTGAAATCCGGTCAAATTATTGCTAATTTTATTGGTGAACATCGGATTGATTTAGAACATAATCTAGATGTTGCCTATATTACTTTTACCCCTTAAAAGTTATATTTTGATGGATCGGTTTGTAAAGAGAGTCAAGGTGTTGGTGTGGTTTTAGTATCTCCTCATGATACACACTTTAAATTCTCAAACCGATTAAAGTATGATTGCACCAATAATCAAGTCGAATATGAAGCATTGTTGTTTGGTTTAGAGTTGCTGGTGTTCATGGGGGTTAACCATGTGGAGGCTTTCGTGATTCGTTGTTAGTAGTGCAACGAACTTCTGAAAATTTTTAATGCTTAGAGGGATCATTAAATGCCATCTTAGATAAGTGATTAGACATCATTAAAAGAATAGACGAATTCAACATACATCATGTGCCTAACCTAAAAAATAGTGAAGCCAATGATTTGGCTCAACAAGTATCGAGTTATAATGTTAGTAAAGGTAAATTTTCAGTCAATAAGAAACCAATGCTTGAGGTGTTAAAATTAGACCATTCAGACACTAACATGTCAAACTGTGATCGACCATAATTTCATATATTTGTAGCCCAACCCAAAGTGTAGATAGGAAAGTTCAGCATATGCCTTTTAAGTATACTTTGATCGATGGTGACTTATATCGCCGAAAGGGAGATGATTTGTTTTTGAAATATTTTGGTGATGATGAGGCTAGAGTAGCTATGGGAGAAGTTCATGAGGGCATTTGTGGTACGTATCAATCGGCTCTAAAAATGAAATGGTTATTAAGGAGAGCTGAATTTTATTGGTCAACTATGATTACTGATTTCTACCTCCACTACAAAGGATACGAAGATTGCCAAAGATTTAGAAATATTCAGTTGGCACCCTCAGCCACGATGAACCCTATTATGAAACCATGGCCATTTCGCGAATAGAGATTGGACTCTATAGGGCAAATATATCCTTTATCTTCGAAGGGACATCATTTCGTGTTGGTCGCAATGGATTACTTCATCAAATGGACCAAAGCAGTGGCTCTCAAGAACATGACGCAAAAAGAAATAATTGAGTTTTTTACCGAGTATATTATTCATATGTTCGACCTATCTCAAACTATAACTACGGACCAGGGTACTTCCTTTACGTTCGGTCATGTTAAAGAGTTTGTCAAATCTTATGAAATTAGGATACTCAATTCATCTCTATATTATGCTCAGGCCAATGATCAGGCTGAGTCCAGTAACAAAACGTTGATCACGCTCATTAAGAAAAAAATAGAAAACCATCTCAAAAGATGGCATGAAGTCTTATTGGAAGCATTGTGGGCTCATCGGATATCTAAACATGGGGCAACTAAGGTAACGTCCTATGAACTTGTGTATGAACAAGATGCCGTTTTATCCGTCGAGATAAATCTAAGAACTCTAAGGTTAGCCAAACAAAATGATTTATCTACCGATGAGTATAGAAATCTAATGCTAGATAATATCGATGAAGTCACCGATAAGTCTTTAAATGCCTTGAAAGAAATTGAGAGAGACAAGGCTAGAGCTGCTAGAGCCTACAATAAGAAGGTGAAGGTAGAAAATTTTCAGTGGGCGAATTGGTTTGAAAAACTATTCTGCTCGTAGGCTCAAAACGCAACAAGTTCAGAAAATGGTCTCTTAGTTGGGAAGAGCCATACTGAAAAGTAAAAGTCATCATCGAAAATGCATATATGTTGAAAGATGTTCGCGGAGAATCATTACCTACGGCCCTTAACGGCCGATACTTGAAAAGTATCATCTAAGTGTATGGCAAGAAGCGTAAGAAAAAAATGGCCAATGTGAAGAACATCGTGGCCAAAATTAAATACAATAGTCGATGAGTCAAGAAAACCATCACCCTTAAAGGTTTTTGGGTGCTTAAATATTTTATGGTGTAAGAATTTCACAAAAAAAACAGGGGGGCATATATTGACACCCAAAAATCACAGGGCCACCGGAGTATCCGGTACATTGCCGGAGTGTCCGGTGAGTCCTCTCGGATTCGGACACTTAACTCACTGGAGTGTCCGGCATACTGTCAGAGTGTCCGGTGAGTCCTCTCGGGTTCGGACACTTAGCCCACCGGAGTATCCGAATTGCCAGAGTGTTCGGTAAGCCCTCTCGGGTTCGAGCATTTAGCCCACTAGAGTGTCCGGCACGTTTCCAAAGTATCTGATGAGCCCTCTTAGGTTTCCGAGATTACACGACAGAACCTCTGGCATCTTACCGAAGACTCCGGTCACCGGAGTGTTCGACAGTATACCGAAGATTTTGGTAATGTCGATTTAGGAAAGTTTTCAGCTGATTGATTCTAATTTCTTTCTTAACTCATAAAATTAGTTTTCCTACGGGATAAAACCATCTCTTCTCTATAAAACAGAGGCTCCATGGCCGGTTAAATAGCATTCCAATCCATTAAATCATTTTGCTTTTACATTTTGTTCTTTTTCAAAATTTAATTCCCTTACTTGACTTTTGTGATGTTCTTCCTTCGTCCTGACGATGTTTAAACGCTATCTGGCTGGCCTGACCGAGTCCAGATTATCTTTAAGACGATCCTTCTCTGACGGGGTCTCTCTCGAGGTTGGATTGTTTAGGTGCTGGCTCAAATCCGGCATTGAAGAAACATCGACGTTTCTGTACACGGACGTGCGAGCGATGTGTTGACTCGGACTCGATTGCAACGTCAATAGAGGTACATCATATTAAGGGCTCCTTTGAAACCCAAGATTTTGACAGGAATTTTGTAAAAATTTTAATTTCACAGGAAAAACACAGGAATATAAAATATTTTCTTCAATTTAAAGGAGGCCTAAACTAAGCACGAGATCCATCTCTAAGTGATTGTGCATGTTCAGATTACTATAAAACAAATTGCACGCTGTAATACTCATGTCTAGAAATTTCGAGTTATTATATCAGCTTCATTTATTCTTGGCCAGGCTGACCTAATGTTCTCATTGGTTGATAGATATAAGGTTGTGATGACTCAGAACAGGAAGACACTAGCCCCCTTTATGTGGTTAGCCCAAGGGTCAGTGTTCAGGTTGTTTGGTTAGTACTGACCTGGGCCACTTAGCCATGTGCTAGCCAACGTTCCCAGCGTTATTGCACAATAAAAGAGGGAAGCGAGCTAAGCCCCGCATTCAGATTTGTGAAGAAAGAATGAAGCCAGCTACTCCCAAGATGACAGTCGGGAGCAAGATGACGGCGCTAAACCAGTCTCCAATCGGGCTGAGGACCATCGTAACCCTCCTAGCGGCCTTCTTCATCGTTGTAAGCTCCATCTCCCTCTTGTTCGAGCGTGGCCAGGAAGCTCAAGTGCAGATGGCGGTGGCGCACAGAAATCAAGAAATGCAGGTGAAGGTGGCAGCAGCCGACCACCATGATCAACAACTGAGAGGTGAGGAAGCAGAGGTGCAGCTGAAGGTGGTAGCGGCTGAGCGCCATGATCAACAACTGAGAGGCCATGAAGCAGAGGTGGTAGCGGCTGAGCGCCATTATCAACAACTGAGAGTTGAGAAAGCAGAGGCGCAGCTGAAGGTGGTAGCGTCTGAGCACCATGATCAGCAACTGAGAGGCCAGGAAGCAGAGGTGGCGGCGGCCGAGCACCATGATCAACGGCACCTGAGAGGGAATATTGAAGAAGAGGTGCAGTGGAGTGCTGAGCTTCAAGACTCCGGAGAGGAGGAGTGCAACTGGTCGAGAGGACGGTGGGTCTACGACAACGCGTCCCGGCCATTTTACTCAGGCCTCAAGTGCTCCTTCATCTTCCCCGAGGTGGCTTGCGACAAGTATGGCAGAAAGGATGTCATGTACCAGCACTGGAGATGGCAGCCACACGGGTGCGACCTTCCGAGGTAAGTTCTTGTAGATTTCACTTGCATTTCTATCTTAAGTTTGTTTCTTACTAGCCCAAATTAAAGTTCCAGCAAATTTGAAGCAGAAACTAGAGCAAACTGTGTATTTTGAAGGGTGATAATTTGACATGATGTCTGCACTTGACCATTCGGAACAGATTCAACGCTACTAAGCTCCTTGAAAAGCTGAGGAACAAGAGGTTGGTGTTTGTGGGCGATTCACTCAATAGGAACCAATGGGTTTCCATGGTGTGCATGGTGGAGGCCTCTATACCTGATGACAGTCTCAAGACGCGTATCTTCAATGGCTCGCTCATTTCCTTCAAGGCACTGGTGTGTTTTCCATCATATTACTACATTAATAGAGAGCTTGTAGTCATGTAGTACAAAAAGATAATTTCTGTTGCCCGATTTTTTTTAAAAAAATTATCACTAATTTCAGGAATACAATGCGACATTAGACTTCTACTGGTCGCCGCTGCTGCTGGAGTCCAACAGTGACAACCCTATCATTCACCGTGTGCAGTACCGGATCATAAGGGCAGACAGAATCGAGAAGCATGCCAGTGCCTGGAGGGATGCTGATATCATTGTCTTCAATTCCTACCTGTGGTGGAGGAAGCAAAAGGAAGACATGAGGATGAAAGTCATGTATGGTTCATTCGAAGATGGTGATGCACGGNNTGGTGATGCACGGTTAGACGAAGTGGAAATGATTGATGGCTTCGAGATTGCTCTCAAGAAACTAACCGAATGGCTCGGAGAGAACATTGACAAGAACAAAACTAGAATATTTTTCGCTGGGTCATCGCCTACGCATTCCTGGTAATTAAGATAGTTGCATCAACTGTCAACATCATGGAACCAGGTAGTAATACTATTCATCATATGAGAGTAATTCAGGATTTTTTTAAAAAAAATTTACAGGGCTAGCAACTGGGGTGGACAAGACAGCAACAAATGTCTCAACGAAACAGAGCCCATTCACAAAATCGGATATAAAGCTGCGACTACGGATTACAGCTTGATGGCCATAGCTGAGTCGTATTTCAGAACATTAGAGCCAAAAGGTATGCATGTTCAGATACTGAACATCACGGAGCTGTCCGACTACCGCAAGGACGGACATCCTTCAGTTTACAGGAAGCAGTATGTTCCTCTCACAAAGGACCAGATTGCAAACCCAGCCAGCTACGCAGATTGCACGCACTGGTGCCTCCCCGGCGTTCCTGATGTCTGGAATGGATTTTTGTATGGCTATCTCATGCACAAATAATCACATATTCTGTACAAATTTCATACTCTCTATCTAGGTTAGGCTGCATATAGACAATCTCTTCTCTGGCATGTTTTACATTTGCATATAGAAGCAAGGGAGATGGTGTATCACCTAATGGGATCACTAAAGAAGTATTACTTTTTGGAGAGATCGCATTTTGCTTGTCTTCAGAGTACCAGTTCTTCAAAAAAATACAGAGCAGCATAACCCATAAATTTGCCATAAGAAGGATAAAATAGCCATCTTAAGTTGCGGTAGTCTGAATCCTCAGGGGAATTATGTTAAATCACCATTGCGACTAGTCCAAATCATAATCAGTGGTGGTGAGGACAGAGTATCAAGGTTAATTGCTTTAATTTCCATATGCTGGGAAATTGAAGTAATTCAATACATCAGGAACTAGTTTTTTGCGTTCCTCTGTTTCTTACAATGAACATCCAAACAATAATCATCATGCCCTCTTGGCCTTGGGCTTAGATGCTGGCCGTAGGAAAACAGCCTTGAAGATCCACGCAGCAAGAATGGCACCAATAAAGGGGCATATCCAGTACACATAGAACTGCTCCCATGTGTTATGGCGATTTCCAACGTATGCCCAGCCAAACGCCTGTTGATATTTGACCATAAGCACATGAGTTCTGAGGAAAGAAGACTAGCATAGGGCGAAACGAGACTCCAGGAGAAGAGAAAAGGGACTGACATTGGCTGGGTTCATGGCAGGGCCAGTGTAGGCTGCCCCGGAGAGGACGAGGCTGACAGTGGTGAGGGAGAGCATCCAGGCCTTGAGGATTGGGTTGCGGGGGCCCTTGACGATGATCCAGAGCACGGCCATGGTGATGACGAATGTGAGCACCCCTTCGGCGACGGCGCCGGTGTGGGGATCGACCTTGAGAGAGGGTCCCCCGAGCATGTGCTTGTACTGCGCCGGCATGAGTTCCGAGATGGCCAGAGCACCGCCCACAGCGCCGGCGGCCTAACCAGAAACAGTCAGGTAATGTTCTTTTGAGAATAGAGATGAGATGCTCAAGAACTTATCAAGCGATTGAGTAGACCGTACCTGGGCTGGGAAGCGGAGCGCGACGGAGAAGAGGGATGGGCTGGTGAGGCCGGCGGCGTAGAACGCTGCGACGCCGGTGGGATTGAAGCTGGCCCCGCCAAGAGCGGCGCAGAGGAGGTTGAAGACGAAGAGGAGGACGGAGAGGAGGGAGACGGTGACGAGGAGCGCGTAGTGGACGCCGTGCACCTTGAGGTACGACGTCATCGCCGCCGTCGATGCGCCCAGCGTGGAGACGCACAGCACCCACAGGAACGTCACCAGCGCGTCTGCAGCCGCCGCCCGCACCGCCGCTGCCATCGCCATCTCCGCGGTCTGAAGCGAAGGGATGCGGATTGGGATGGGAATCAGTCCACTGGACGGAGAAGAAAGGGGGTAGGTGAACAAGTACAAGGCCACACGCACACGCTCTTCCGGTTCGTCTCCCACACAAACTCGTCTCTCTTTTCTGGGGAAAAACAGAACCCCTTTCAGAATCTCAACAAGAAATCGAGAACTAAGGGATTTTTTTAATTTTTTTAGCAAAAATTCCCATGAGGAACCGGTAGCCCATGCCAATCCATGAATGCAAGAAATAGAAGGTAAAATAAATATGGGATCAATTTGATACATATTATTACAATTTTTTAAATTTTGAAATATATTATTTGGATTTATATATTATTTATTTGTAGAGCCTTCGTAAGTGAGACCCACAACAACAAATATTGGCTATGGACTACTCTTACAATGGTGTAAGTTGAAATATAAGTAAGACTCGTATCAATAACTCTTGTGTGGTAGTGAAGTATGAGAAAAAAATTATTTTTTATTTTTTATAATCAGTTCATAAACTTATGGATAATTTTTACTATGAATCTTTTATAGACTACTCTCACAATATATATATATATATATATAGATAGCAAATTTTTTATTTCCTGTGGTTCACTTTGAGACAACATTGTGGTTGCTCTAAGTGACACATCGATGATATATCCTCAAAATTAACTATAATTGAAGAAAAATTCTACCAATCAGTAAAGCGCAAGGCAACGCTGCTCCATCGTTATATCACTGAAACAAGGAATAACAGTGACACACTTTGGTCAATTCTCTGGCACTACAAGGCTTAAGTAGCCACGCATTGCTGTGGCCGGTACTCAAGGAGTACAAGTCTACACCACTTCATTCGGCCATCCACGACGAGGGATGAAACTGTCTATGCTTTGGACGCCTTTAAAACTAGACTGTTAAACATGGAATTTTTAGTCAGTTTTTGTGAGAACAAAAGTAGCAAAAAAATATTAGATTGCCCCATTTGTTACCGAGTCCAAAAAACAATTAGTCGATCGCAAAAAACATGAATTAAGAGAAAGCGAAAAGCTGTACAATGTACTAAAGAAGATGGACGAAGGAAATTGAGATCAAGGAAAAATATAAGATATTTTGTTTAGCTGCATTGCATCGTTTAGGTGAGTTTATATGTAGCAAAGTAGCAGAATCTTGATGCAGTTGTCACAGGAAACGACTCCCCCA
The DNA here is from genome assembly GCA_001602315.1 of Zoysia pacifica. Lineage (NCBI taxonomy): Eukaryota > Viridiplantae > Streptophyta > Magnoliopsida > Poales > Poaceae > Zoysia > Zoysia pacifica. The sequence continues at coordinate 15,766 of BCLH01003874.1, forward strand.
GATTATGCTTATAAAGAATCTGAACAACTCACTGCACTATATTTGGAGAGTTTAGAATATTCTTGTTTGAAAGCTGTCATAAATGTAACACGTTCCTTTCGTCGCCTAATTGCATGATGACGCAGCGCATGAAAACTAGCAGCAACAGCATAATCAGCTAAAGAAACTCTAGCAGCAAGCAAGAAGAATCAACGGTTATTTCTTTGTTATGCTAACAACATGGATTTATTAATTTAGTAGTACCACTAGCAGACAGTTAGCTCAATCATACACAGTGATACAATGGGCGGTGGAGCTCAGTCTGTTCTGTGCTTTGCTTTTCCTCTGATGATGATCCACAGCGCCCATGATTGATTAATATGGGTAATGCCAACATCATCTATCAATGCTCACCTTATTTGGACTAATTATTTAAGCAGAAACTAATATAGTAGATAATTACCTGTTGATTGAGTCACGCAGTGGTCTGTCAGCTTGTCAAACTCAGGACGATCATGGTCGTCCTTCATATAATCATATATACTACGGAGTAGTAATTAACGGCGACATATCTAGGGGCTGCGGCTAGCTTGCCCGAATTTCATATGTGGTGACTGCTAAGTCAGATGGTGACGTATGGTCGTCCTTCATATGTAGTGACTGCTCCTTGCCTGACTCTAGAGTATTTCATTTGGTTACTTCTCCGTTATAAAATTAAATTGGACTTCATATGAACTAATTAATTAAACAGAAAGTGGCCGAGATCGTCGTGTTCGTATTAACGGCGGTCGCCGCCGGGCTGCGGCAATGCAACTTCCTGGTGCGTGAGCTGTGGCCGTGTATAAATAGGCCCACAAAGGCTTGGTTTCCTAGCCTAGATTAATCGAGAGGAGGACCATTGCTCTTCTTCTCCGACGTCGATCTGTCTGTCCAGGAAGATCGAGCTAGGAACCAAGATGAATGGCGTCGTCGCCGGGCGAAGCAGCAGAGGAGGTGACAACGAATGGCGCCGCTGGGCGGTGCTCGTCGCGACGGTGTGGATCCAGGCGGTGACGGGGACCAACTTCGACTTCTCGGCCTACTCGTCGGCGATGAAATCCTCCCTGGGCGTCTCTCAGGAGGCGCTCAACTACCTCGCCACCGCCTCCGACCTCGGCAAGGCGCTCGGCTGGTCGTCGGGCCTGGCGCTGCTCTACATGCCCCTCCACACCGTGCTGCTGCTATCCGCTTTCATGGGCCTCGCCGCCTACGCCGCGCAGTTCGTCTTCCTTCACTGCTCACTCACCGTCCCGTACTTCCTGGTTGGTATCTCCCTCCATTTCTCTCTCCCTGGTTGGTAATTACTCTTGCTTAATAGCTTGCTTGCTTGCTTAATCTGTACATTGTGCATGCTAATTAATTATGTCGGTTTATTCATCTTCATACATGAGCAATGGAGGAGTTCTTGGCACAAACAAATCTTGCGTGGCCTGGCGAGCAACGTTCACTACCCTATCACCATGTTTACTGCCGGGTTAAATGGTCGTTTTCTTGGACCCAATCCACTCCTTACCTACAACCCTGCTCTGCGCTGCATCTGTGTGGTGGTTCTTTCATGCATCTGCAGCTTCTCAGAAAACAACTCCTCAAATCGATAGGAATCATATACAGTACTATATGCTTCGTGTGATGTTTGTTCAGTCATTCAGCCGTGTGTTGTATGTGCTGCCACTTCCTCAACCATCATCAACACCATCTCCACATGTCCTCGACTATTTTTAAAAATAGAAAATCCAGCTGAATGCAATGCATGCACATGCACCAACACGATCTATCAGCTAGATGATGATATAAGACATTAACCTAGCTCTTTAATTACCCTGTCTGCCGTGCCTGGAGCTGATTCTCCTCCTGTGTTCGTCGGACCAGCAGATCCGATTCCTGACTCTGTATAGTACTTGTGTCGAACGTGTCTCTTGTTAATACAATAGCTGCTGTACAAACATCCAACTCTACTGACATGTTACTGTGCACCCGTGTGGAGTACTAATATACTAGTAACAGTAAATTTCATTATCAACCAACCAACTCTCCCGTAGTACCTGTCAGTCTTTCAGCTCTTTGCTTTGATGGGCATATGAGCCAGCAGCGCCCTGCTGCTTCTTCAGCATAACTCATCTCTAAAGCAACTTGCTTGGATCTCCTTCGTTCACTGATAGCTATCGGAACGGTACAAGTAATGCTAGCACTTTGGTTGTGTTTCAAAAAGTATGGACAGTGATTTAAAAAAAATACACATGTCCGCAATTCGATTGATGTTAAATGATGAATGACTGAATATTGATTGATTTGATTGAGCTAGACTGATCCATGTTTTGCATTGCAAGGTGTTCTTGGTTTGCCTGGTAGCAGGGTGTAGCATTTGCTGGTTCAACACGGTCTGCTTTGTCTTCTGCATACGAAGTTTCTCTGCAAGCAGCCGCTCCCTTGCCCTCTCCCTCTCCATAAGCTTCAATGGGCTTAGTGCTGCCTTCTACACTCTCTTTGCAAATGCCCTCTCGCCCTTCTCTCCATCTGTTTACCTCCTCCTTAATGCTATACTCCCTCTTGCCATCTCCATTCTTGCACTTCCAGCTATCCTCTTCTGCCACCCTCATGATAATCACCTCCACAACATACCTAAGCATGATAGGCGCGTCTTCCTTGGCCTGTACATCCTAGCATTCATCACCGGCATATATCTAGTAATCTTCGGATCTTTCAACATAACCAGCGCCACTGCACCGGCCATCCTCACAGGTGCCATGGTCCTCCTCATCCTTCCTCTCATAGTCCCAGCATCAGTAGGTTGCTCGCATGGCACTTCACATGGCTGTGACCCTGCATCTACACTAAACCACGACGATGACATACAGAAACCACTCTTACTCAGTAACGATCATCAGATGGGATCCGATGGCACAATGCAAAAGACAGTGGAACATCTGGCGCAGGACTGTTGTTGTGGCCCAATCCTAGGGAAGGGCCGTATAGTGGTGCTTGGTGAGGAGCATACCGCAAAGAAGCTCATTCGTAGTGTAGATTTCTGGCTCTACTACACAGCCTACTTCTGTGGTGCCACTGTTGGCCTCGTCTACAGCAATAATTTGGGTCAAATTGCGCAGTCATTGAACCAGCAATCACGGCTCACCATGCTCCTTGCCGTCTACTCTTCCTGCTCGTTCTTTGGTCGCCTTCTCTCTGCACTTCCTGATTTTCTTCACAGGTTTGTCTTGTTTCACATACATATACATATTCCTATGTTTTATTCTTGATCATACTCAAAGGTTTCCTAACTGACTAGAATCGCAAAATTTACCCAGGAAGTTATCATTTGCTAGGACAGCATGGCTTACAGCTGCACTGGTTCCGATGCCATTGGCCTTCTTCTTAATGTGGAAATCGCAAGATGTAGCAATTCTGGTAGCAGGAACAGCACTAATAGGCCTCAGTTCAGGGTTCATCTTCGCCGCAGCAGTTTCAGTGACATCTGAGCTCTTCGGACCTAATAGCATTGGTGTAAATCACAACATCCTGATCACCAATATACCTCTGGGGTCACTCCTATATGGGCAGATTGCCGCCCTGCTGTATGATGCAAATGGCCAAAGGATGACAGTAAAAGATAATCAAACAGGCATAATTGACACAACAGTGGTATGCATGGGGTCTAAGTGCTATTCGAACACATTCTTTGTGTGGGGTTGCATCACAATGCTGGGCTTGGTGTCAAGCATATCCCTTTTCTTGCGAACAAGAAGAGCTTATGCTATTGCTGCTGGTCGGTCTAGATGTAAGCACTTTCATCAAATTTTAAGTTGACAGAGGAATTTCTTGTAGTTTCTTATTTTAGTTTATTTCCAGCTTCTTTTCTTTCATCCACATGACACGGTGGCTGGTGAGTGAAAAGCTTCTGTAGTGGCTATTTTTTGTTCTGTTCCTAAGAGCATGTATACAAGATTTTAATGGTGTTCAATATGAAGCATGCAGAAATTTCATAGAAATCTCGTAGAATTTCACATGAATCAGTTCAATTTCACAGAAAAACTTAGAAATAAGAATTTTTCCACCGTTTCAAACGGGCCTGATTCTCTGGAAAAGCATAAAGTCATATACAATAATCTAGACTTTCTCTGTTTTAAAATTGTTGTGGTTAGGACAAGTATAGTTTATTTTTAATTATTGTTGTAATTAAGGACAAGATTTTTAATCTAACAACAATTATTTTAAAAAAGAAGAGAATAATTGTAAAGAGGAAGATGGATTGCAGCTAGTGATATTTTACCTATTTTGTTGCCTAACCCTAGGAAAGGTGCGTCTCTACCTAAGCATGCACTTTGCTGGTTTTTACCGGAACAATACCATATGGTATGGAGATCTGGCCTCTATTGAAACTGAAATTCAAGGAACAGAAACCTCAAATAGATTGATTTCAAGCTTGCACAAAGATAATCTGGCTTTTCTTAACAAAAAAAAATAATCTGGCTTATTAATGAATAATTTTTTATTTTGGAGAAATTTATAATTCCAGATTAGGACGTATTCTAACCTCTTGGTAAATTTCCTGGCACGGAAGAAACCCAATGAGTTGACCATTCTTGGCGTTGGTGCTAACCCAGTCCCACCCGTCGGTGGCAACCTCGGCTGCTGTTGACCGCCCACCGACACTTTGAATCGCCGCGCTTTTCTTCTTCTTCTTCCGTTGCCGTTCCCCGTCTCCAGATCAGATCCACGAAACTCGCAGACACAGAGACACAGAGAGAGATCGCCATGGCCGCGGCTTCTCCTCCCATCCTCCCCACCACCGTTGTCCCCGCCGCCGTTCCCGCCGCGGCACCTCCCACCGCGCTCTCCTCCGACGACGCCGCGGCCTCCACCCCCGCCGCCGCCCGCGCCTTCTTCAGCGGCCTCTTCGAATCTGCCAAGCGCGCGCTCTCCGGCGCGCGCCCCTGGTCGGAGCTCGTGGACCGGTCCGCGCTCTCCCGCCCGGAGTCCCTCTCGGAGGCCACCTCCCGCCTGCGCAAGAACCTGGCCTACTTCCGCGTCAACTACGCCGCCGTCGTCGCGTTGTCCCTCGCCGCCGCGCTCCTCGCGCACCCCTTCTCCCTCGCCGCGCTCCTCGCCCTCCTCGCCGCCTGGTGCCTCCTCTACCTCCTCCGCCCCGCCGACGCGCTGCCGATCGCAGCCTTCGGACGCACCTTCTCCGACAAGGAGGTGCTCGGGGGCCTGATCGCGTCCTCCGCCTTCGTCGTCTTCCTCACCTCCGTCGGGTCGCTCATCTTCTCTGCGCTCGCGCTCGGCGCCGCTGTAGTCTGCGCGCACGGCGCGTTCCGCGTCCCCGAGGATCTGTTCCTCGACGAGCCCGACCAGTCTGGCGGAGCCGGCAACCCTCTGCTCTCCTTCATCGCCAACGCCACCGGAGGACGCGTCTGAGCACGGTCTCCTTCACCAAAGGAAGGTTATTGAAATTGATTCTTTTACCCAGCCGAGGATTACTATACTTATACTATACAGTCAATATGTTGCACCTGGAGATGAAAATGTAGTCAGTGTTGTTACATGAAAGATTAGAAGATGGTGATGGATACTGAAATATTGATCAAACTTTGTACTAGTATTGTTTTGCATTTTGTGTATGGGGAAAGTTAAGAACAAAATATATTAATATTTCTATTGATGTGATGTCTCATTATTCGTTCATAAACATGTATCAAGTCTGCTAGCGTAGTTGTGATTTCCACCTGCTAGGCGTACTTGATCTCGTTCAGTCATGAACTGAAAATTCAGGTATCATTGCTGATGGGATTGAAATGTAAACTTCAGTAGATGCATGTCATCCTTCTCGTGACGAACTTGGATGATGTCGTGGTGAATTAGGCAACCCCAGAGCGGATCAAGCTCCTCGGCGGTCTCCTCTACTGCCGGGAGACCTCAGACCCCCCGAAGGTAGGCAGCTGCCATGTTAACAGAGTCGATTCCTCGAGAAGAAGCACGCAGCGAGGTGCTGTTGCTGCCTGGTTGCAGGTCGTGCTCCATCTTCTCCTGCAGGCTTTGCTGCGGGTACACCTGGGCATTCGGCCCACCCGGCCCGGCACAGCCCAGCCCGGTTGTCAGCATGGCCCGCTCAAGCACGATGGGTCGGCCGGGCCGTGCCGAGGCGTGCCATGGGCGCAGC
>BCLH01003875.1:0-16944 GCA_001602315.1 Zoysia pacifica
AAACTGATGCTAAGTGGTCAGATCTGGGTGACTTTTGAAATTAATTCATTTATGTAAGATTATGTACTGCATGGTTATGACATGAATAACTTGCTGTTTACATGCCATTTACTTCTTTTTTTTGTCGCTCCCACTATGTTTTTAAGTGCTCAACTAGTTGTTGCTTGAGACTTTCAGAGCTGGCGGGGCGGTTCCTTTCCTCCATTATGGTATTACTGCAGTACCACTAAAATATGAAACTACTGGAAAACCAAAATCAACAAAACCATGATCTTACTTACTGGATCAGTAGGGAAACAGAGGAGTATGCATGTTTTATCAGGGAAAATAGTCTTCACAAAAGATGGGCCACAAGTGGAAAATAAAAACCAGCATCCAGCACGTGAAGCTACAAGTATGAATATCTTCCAGAGACACGTGTAAAATTCCAACTACAGATTCATATTCACCAAGAATTGCCCCGGACATCTGTACCCTGTGCTGTGTTACTATACATTCTAAATACAACAACAACAACAAAGCCTTTAGTGCCAAGCAAATTAGGGTAGACTAGAGATGAAACTCCGAGAGATGACTAAAAAAGAGCAACAACCGGCAATCAAAGTTCAGACACGTAAATTGCTAGCCTCCACGAACTTCTATCCAAAGCTAACTCTTTGACAATATCTCAATCTTTCAGATCTCTCCTCACAGACTCTTCCCAAGTCAAGTTTGGTCTATCTCTGTCTCTCTTCACACCGTTTGATTGACTTACCATCCCGCTATGAACCGGTGACTCCTGTGCTCTAAATATACAGCCCAATACTGAAACATTTACAGCCAGGTACCTATAGCCAAACGTTGATGATGAACTACAGCACAATGCACCACAAGTTCATTGGGAATACAATCTAAACTACACAGGCATGCACATCAACAAGCAGGCCCAACTCGTCATCTTCACCAACACTACTGCAGTATCACCTATCTGCACATCAACCAGGTTCTTTCTGAGTTTCCTGGCTTCCTCTGCTTTGCGTCTCCCTTTTCAGCCTCACTCTCCGCCATGCGCTTGGCCGGGGGAACTGCATATCCCTTGGCACTACCAGAGCAAGAGCTAGCGGTCCGTTTGACAAAAATCTTTCCATTCGGTATGCCATTCTCCCTGAAGAACTCTGCCAATTTGTGGACCATTACATCACGGTTAGAGCATGTGATCTTCACACTCTTCAGGTTCGTGCACGAGAATGAACTTCCCAGCGGATCGATGCCTACTCTGCTGTTGAAGGCCTATTGCAGGACAATAAACAATGTTGTTCTAGGAATTGAGCACATGCTAAACTCTGTGTACAACATCTGCAAGTTATTTCTTACCAGGTCGAGGTGAAGAAAGAGCTTCTCTAGGTTCGGTGAGTGGTTAAGTATGGTTGCTAATGCATCTAACAGAGGTGTAATACACCATTCATCAAGGGACAGAGTCTTCAGGTTTTTGAAGTAAGGACACGATTTCAGTTCCCTCGTCAGCACCACCTGCACATTGTACCAAAAAGTGTATTGTCCTATGCATTAGAAAAATACGATCTCCAAATAGAAAAATAAATACCAGCTTCAATAATTTGAAATATTTTACAGCTTGCTTAGACGTTGAGTGATTAGAAAGATACAATGTAATCATCAGATACCAAATTATGCAACAAAATTTACTTACTTTCTTAGCGTGCAGTTAACGCATTATGAAATACAACTGAACAATCAATATATGCCTATATATACTTCTGGTCTAAAGTTCAATAACAGGAGTAATGATGGAAAATACTTTGGGATACTGAATGCTTGTGCAACTAGACTAAGTTCAGGAGGATAGAAAACGTAGTAAAAATTGAATTGGATGGACTGTACTAACAAGATTACTGAGAAATTTCAAAGTATTTACGTCACACAATAAGACACAGATACACCAAAACGTTTCTAGTTGAGTGGAGGGCAGTGCAGAAGCCTATACTCCCTCCAGGTTTTATTTATTGATGTTGGCTAGTCCAAATTTGTACAAGCATACATTATATGCATCCAAGAATGTCATTATTCCAAAGATCTCACAGAACCATATTGATTTACAATTTATTGTGATCTAAACAACTCAAAATTCCCATACCTACTAAAACAGTTGAAGCATATGTTCTAAGTACTGCATTAGCTCGATCTTGAAATTCACCGTACATACTAAACATACATACCGGTGAAAGGCATACAAAAATGAAAAGGCGGTACTATCAGCAACGTGATTGAACCATACCTCTTTTGAATGAGCAAACAGTTCCATCGTTTTAACATTTGATAGGCTGGAGAGCATACCACTACCACTAAAATCAGGGTTATTTCCATAATCATCTCTGGGGCTACCAGCACTGTGATTACTGCCATTAATCAAGTACTTGGACGGTTTCTTTCTCCTCTCACCTGCAGTATGACTGTAGCACACAAAATGGTCATCTTCCTCATCATCACTAGGTCTAGAATGATCAGAATCATAGTAGTTACTATTATCATCAGAGTCACTGTGATTGTTGTCACAAAATTCCTTAGCGGCAGGACGTGTAAGGATTTTGCCTTCACAGTACTTAGAGCCAGCACACCCGAAGAAATCAACATAATCATCAGATTTATCCGGTTGATCCTTGAGTATCATAGCTCAAGCACTGGTCATCAAGCATGACAGTCGCTGTGACAAGGTCTCCCATGTTGTGGATCCTTGGGACATATGTATGAGGTCTGATGCAGCGCAGCGAGACGAGGATAGGAGAGTAAACCGTGAAGCCATGAGCAATGTCGCAGCTGATCATATTCAGACGCTTCAGAGACATGGAATCGATCTCCTCTCCCGCTACCCAACACTCCTTGAGCTCTAGCTCTTCCAAAGAACAGAGCAACCTGAGCGCGGTATTATCCACCTGGAGAGAGACGAGCTTCACAGTCCTGAGGCGCATGCCGAAGGTTTGGTCGCGGGGTACGAAGCTCACGCAGTCCGGAGACGGGAGGAAGATGTGATCCGCCCCGGAGAGTTCGACCTCCTTGGCGCCGTGCCTCACGGCGTGGGTGATCCACAGGTGGGCGTCGCCATCGCCGCTCCGGTGGCTCCAACAGACGCGGAGAGCGTCCAGCTTCACAAGCTGCCACCGGCGGAGCAGGAGGTTCCTGACGAAGGCGGCGAACGCCTCGTCCCGGCTCTTGCACGCGACGCCGCAGCGTAAGCAGTCGCAGGGCTGCCAGATGTTGAGGCGTGGCGCGGAGGCCCACAGGCCGCGCCACCGCGTTGAGGTCAGGCACGTGCGCACCGCCTCCCACGCCCTGAGGTGGCCGAGGACCCGGACGAGGATGCGGTCCGGGAGGTCGTTGAGGCCGCGGCGGCTGCCGCCGTAGCCGCCAAAGGCTCCCTGACCTGAAATGTCTATCGGGGGCATTTCGTAGAACAGGCTGCCTGCACGGAAACGGCAGCCGGCGTGAGCACTCAAGAATCAAGAAGATACCAGCAGTGCGCCGGCTCAAGAAACTAAGAATGGCGTCGCGTCGAAACGCATTGACAGCCAAGAACAAGAAGAAAAGGCCCTACGGTAGAGGAGGAGAGGGAAGAACCAACCAAGAGGTTCAGGGGCTTGCGGAACCGACGCGCGAGTTCTTGGATTCCTGCGGCGGCGGTGGCGCCAGAGCACTGGCAGCAGCATCGGCGTACTGGTTCTTTGTTCCCGTTGGGGTTGGAGTTGGGAGGGAAGAGGAAATTTAAATGGAAGCAAATATGAGACAAAATCCTCTTTGGGCCGGTATCCGGTATGGGTGTTTATGTACGCCGTGTCAAAGGCCGGTAAGCCGGGGTGGGCTATCTTTTGCATCGGCCGTTAACAGGGCCCATAACTTGATATGGGCCGGCGGTGCTTGTTTGAGGTTTGGTCCAATCTATAGATGTCAAAATGGACCAGGCTTCACGTTGTAACCTGAAGCAAGAAATTTTTACCGGCCCAAGCACGCTATGGCGCGTGCTGCGCCGTAAGCCCGTCACATGCAGAGAAAAAAGAGAGTGAAGACACGCTCCGGTGAGGACGTCAAGTGGTCGGCCACTGACTCAAGGCCCCCCTTCCGCAAAAAACACTAGCGTCGATTGTGACCATTCGTGTGTCAAATCCAACGCCTGCGGACGCGTTCTCACTTGAAGCCGTGGCCAGCAAATCCGCGTTTGTCACATGCAGGGAGGGACCGGCCGGCCTTCTTCCGCCGCCTCCGCCTCCGGCATGTGCACCGCTTCATCCCCCGGCTCATGCGCGGCAAAACTAGCAAAATACAAAATTATTCTCTCGATCAATCCATGGTTGCCAAACTTACATAGGTCGAAATTAATTAAGACACAACTTCCATAGACGCAGATTAAATTCAAATTTTGAAGGCATACAATTAATGAATCACAAAGCTGTGCTACTAAAAGTTGGAATCCAAGAAGACAGATCAATCTCATAAGGACAACGTACGGTTGTATACATTGTCAGAGGATCCGACGACCACCTTACCATCTCCATGGTCCGGAGGTCCAGCCAGAAGAAACCATAATGCTAAATCTCGACGAGCACGATGCCACTCCTCTCCGCGAACCAGTGCAGCTTCAAGTCCTGGGAATACATTTTCGTCAACGGCCTTCTCCCTCCCCTGTTCAGCGCGAACTGCACGAGCTCCTCGGCTTTCGTCACTAACTGTGGTTGCTGCTTCCACTTTGTCGTCTGCTTCGACTACGACCAAGCCGATATCTTCAGGTGGTCGGCGGCGAGCACGATCGGGCTCCCGCCGAGCGACGTCGTCGCTAGAAGCTACTGTACGTGCCACCCATGGGGAAAGCTCTCCGGGAGCTCCGTGAGTGTCACTGCGCCGATCTGACGTGGAGTTTGATGACGTAGCTCCCTCTGTCCGTCATGCACAGCCAGTGCACGGTGCCGCCGACGACCAGGGCCATGCCTAGTAGACCTTGTTTGATCAGATGGCTGCCGTGCAAGTTTGGGATTTTGATTTCGGTGTGTTGACGCCGAAATGTATACCAGGCCAACACACCGGTCGCATATTCGTATGCGGGAACGTTGATGTTTCTTCAATGCCGAGTTTAAGGTAGCAGCTAAACAATCTTGTCTCGGAAGTGACTCCATCAAAAGAGGATCGTGTTAGAGATGATCCGGGAATGATTCGGGCTCGATCAGACCAATCGGATCGTCTTCAAACATCATTGAGACGAAGAAAGAACGGCACGAGGATTGAGTAAGAAAATTAGGGTTTAGAGAAGATCGAAATGTGAAGGCAAATTGTTTTGATCGATTAAAATGATCTTCAACCGGCTAGGGGTCTCTGTTTTATAGAGAAGATATGGTCTTATCCCGCAGAATAACTAATCCCATGAGTTAGAAAAGAAATTAAAATCAATCAACTAAAAACTTTTCTAAATCAGCATTAACGGAGTCTCCGGTAGAGTGCTAGACACTCTGGTGACCAAAATCTTCAGTAAGATGCTGGAGGTTCCATCGCATAATTCTAAGAATCCGAGAGGGCTCACCGGATACTTCGGCAACATTCTGAACACTCCGGTGGGCTGAGTGCCCGAACCCGAGAGGGCTCATCGGACACTCCGGCAACGTGCCGGGCACTCTGGTGGGCTGAGTGCCTGAACCCGAGTGGGCTCACCGGACATTTCGGCAACGTGCCGGATACTCCGGTGGCCCTGTGATTTTTGAGTGTCAACATATGCTCTCTTGTTTTTTTTTAATGTTCCTACACTATAAAAATATTTAAGCACCCAAAAACCTCTAAATGTGATGGTTTTTTTAACTCATCGGTCATTGTATTCAATTTCGGCAACGATGTTCTTCACATCGGCCACTTTTCTGTTACGCTTTTTGTCATACTCTTGGATGATACTTTTTCAAGTATCTACCATTAAAGGTCCTAGATAATGATTCTTCGAGAATATCTTTCAACATGTATGCGTTTTTTGTGATGACTTTTACTATTCGATGTAGCCCTTCTCAACTAGGAGACTATTTTTCGAACTTGTTGCTTTTTGAGCCTACGGACAAAATAGTTTTCTAAACCAATTCGCTCACCTGAAAAGTTTTGACTTTCACCTTCTTATTGTAGGCTCTAGCAACTCTAGCCTTATCTCTCTCAATTTCTTTCAAGGCATTTAAATGTTTATCAGTGACTTCATCGATATTGTCTAGCATTAGAGTTCTATACTCATCGGTGGATAAATCATTTTGTTTCGCAAACTTTAGAGCTCCTAAATCTACTTTGATGGGCAAAACGGGCTCTTGCACATACACAAGTTCAAAGGGCATTACCTTAATTGCCTCATATTTAGATATCCGATGAGCCCATAATGCTTCCGATAAGACTTCATGCTATCTTTTGGTCTATCTTTTTCTTAATGAATCTAATCAATGTTTTGTTACTTGACTCGGCCTGACTATTGGCCTGAGCATATTATGGAGATGAATTAAGTATCCTATTTCCGTATGATTCGGTAAACTCTTTAACATGACCGGACGTAAAAAAATTACCTTGGTCGGTAGTTAAAGTTTGAGATACGCCGAACCTATGAATAATATGCTCAGTAAAGAACTCAATTACCTCTTTGTGCATCATGTTCTTAAGAGCCACCGCTTCGGTCCATTTGGTGAAGTGATCCATTGTGATCAACATGAAACGAGATCTATTCGAAGATGGAGGATATATTTGGCCTATGAAGTCCAATCCCTATCGTCGAAATGGTTATAGTTTTATGATGGGGTTCATCGTGGCTGCGGGTGCCAATTGAATGTTTCTAAATCTTTGGCACTCTTCGCATCCTTTGTACTAGCGGTAGCAATCGTCAATAGAATCCGACACTCCTTAACAACTATTTCATTTTTGAGCCGATTGATGCGTACCACAAATGCCCTTATGAACTTCTCTCATAGCTACTCTAGCCTCATCATCACCCAAACATTTCAAAACCAAATCATCCCCCGTTCAGTGATATAAGTCACCATCGATCAAAGTATACTTAAAAGTCACAAGCCAAACTTTCCTATCTACACTTTGGGTTGAGCTACGAATGTATGAAATTATGGGTGACCTCCAATTAAGCGATTCGGTACTATCACGGTTTGACGTGTTAGTGTCCGAATGGTCTAATTCCAACACCTCAAGCATCGGTTTCTTATTGACTGAAAATCTACCTTTACCAACATTGTAACCCGATGCTTGTTGAGCCAACTCATTAGCTTCACTATTTTTTAGCATAGGCATATGATGTATGTTGAATTAATCCATTCTTCTAATGATGTCTAGGCACTTACCTAAGATGGCATTCAATGATCCGTCTAAGCATTGAATTTTTTTAAAAATTTGTAGCACTACTAACAATGAATCACAGAAAGCTTTTACATGCTTAACTCCCATAGTTTCTAACATCTCTAAACCGAACAACAATGCTTCATATTTGGCTTGGTTATTGGTGCAATCATACTATAATCAGTTTGAGAATTCAAAGTGTGCATCATAAGGAGATACTAAAATCACACCAACAATCAGTTTGAGAATTCAAAGTGTGCATCATAAGGAGATACTAAAATCACACCAACACCATGACCCTCTTTACAAACCGATCCATCAAAATGTAACTTTCAAGGAGTAAAAGTAACATAAGCAATATCTAGATCATATTTTAAATCAATCCGATGTTCAACAATAAAATTATCAACAATTTGGCCTTTAATAGATTTCAACGATTCATAAGCCAAATCATAATCAATCAATGCATAAGCCTATTTACCAAGCCTACCACTAGAAATCGACCTATGTAACATATGTTTAATAACATCGGTTTGACAAGCAACCACATAAGTGCTAGATAACAAATAATGTCTCAACTTGGTGCAAGCATGATACAAGGAAAAACATAGTTTTTCGATGTGAGTGTACCTTGTTTCCGCATCCACCAACCGTCGGCTCACATAGGTGATCACGTACTCCTTTCCTTCGGCTTCTTATGTTAAAACAGCACCAACCACACCATCTTCCGCCGCTATGTAAAGACGGAAAGGGACTCCTTTCTTAGGCGCCCTAAGCACCGATGGCGAAGACAAGTACTCTTTGATCTTCTCAAAAGCTTCTTGCTATTTTGCCCACAAGTAAATTCGGCTTCATTCTTAAGCTGAAGAATAGGAGCAAATGCATTAATCTTTTCTGATAAGTTGAAAATGAATCATCCTAAGTAATTCACTTTTTCTAATAAGCTTTGCAACTATCTCTTACATGAAGGCGCTTGCATGTTTCTAATTGCTTATATCTTCTTAGGATCTACCTCTATGCCTTTTTTATGAATTATGAAGCCTAAAAACTTCTCGTTCGATATACCAAAAGCACATTTCAGTGGATTCATTTTCAAACCAAAACGATGCATTCAGTCCAAGGCAAGTTGCAAATCGAGCAAGTGAGAATATAAAGCGGCCGATTTGATCACCACATCATCCATATAAACCTATATGATAACACCAAGCAGATCATGAATGATAAAGTTCATGACTCTTTGATATGTGGCACCCGTATTTTTTAATCCAAAAGTTATGACAACTCACTCAAACAATCTTACAAAACCGAAACATATAAAAGCAGTTTTAAACATATTCTCTTCGGCCATAAAGATTTGGTTGTATCCCGCATTACCATAAAAAAACTAATAACTCTATGGTCGAAAGCATCATTAATCAACATATCGGCTATGGGTATAGGATATTCATCTTTAAAAGTAGCTCTATTTAAATTTCTAAAATGAATGCAAACTCTAATGTTATAGGTGTTTTTCTTTTTCACCGACACGATGTTGGATATCCACCCCGCATACCTGCAAGGTCTTATGAATTTCACATCAAGTAATATGCTAATTTTTTCTTTAATTCGATCATGCATATTTGGGTTAAACCTCCTCATCAGTTGCTTAAAAGGTCTAAAACAAGATTTTATTGAAAGCCGATGCTCAACTAACTCGTGGCTCAACCCGGGCAAAACAATCTACATATTCTTTTAGTAAACCGATTAACTTCACCTTATAATCGGCTTTCAGATTTTTATTTATATAAGTTGGTCTCGGATTACCTTCGCTGCCAAGTTTCACCTCCTCAAGAGGATCGGTCGATGTGAATCCTTGTCCTAACTTATCCATATCTTCTATTTTCTCGATAGCTTCGTACATATCGTTCGTATTGAACCAATAGTGTTCCACTCTCTTTTGCAACCAATCAAGATTAGAATCTATTAAATTACATTATATGGTTGAGTCGATTCTCCATCGGCTTTACATTGACCAATACAAAACCATCTCTAGTTACGCTAAGAAAATCATAATCCATCAATTCTAAACTAGTCAAGCACTTGACGCCATCATGCGGCAAAGAAGGTGATTCGCCATAGCAACACAAGCCGATGCATCCGTATGAACTATCTTTACATCATCACCAATCCATTGTATCAAAAATTGGTGTAAGGTAGAAGGAACACATCTATTGGTATGAATACAATCACGCCCTAAGATCAAGACACAACTACCGCGCACATCGGCAACAAAAAAAGCGGTAGCCATGGTCTTACTTCAAACGGTGAGTTCTATAGAATCGACCCACTTAGCCTCGATAGGGTCTCCTCCTCTCACACTGCTCAAAGTCATGTTGGTCTGAATGAGCTCGTCATCGACCTTACCTAGCTTCTTAAACAAAAAATATGGCCTTAGATTAACAATAGCACCGCCGTCTACAAGCATGCGAGAAATCGGTGAACCATTAATATGACCTCTCACATATAAGGGTTTCAAATGGTTCTTCGATTTTTCGGGCTTTTTGAAGATAACACTTTTCGGCCCAAAGTCGAATTGTGCCATGACTTCTTCTTCCTCTATAAGCGAATAATCAGAAAAGGATAAGCAAATAGTGTTAATGTCTATACCTTCCCGAGGCGGTGTAGGCTCATAGTCCAAGAGGTCGTCGTCGTCGTCGAACTCGAACATATCGATGTCTCCCGTGGGTGAAGTCACTGTGGAGTCCTCTCTCAAGACGGTGTCGACCAAACCAAGTGGCTTCGGAGTAGCCTCCGCTTCCTCCGTCACCGGTGGAGTAGGGGTTTTGAGCTCCTTAACCCTTCACTGCTTACCTTGAGGGACCATCGGCTTGATCTCATTGAAGACCTCGTCCCTCTTTTTCTCCGCCTCCTCTTCTCGCATCTTTCGGAGGCGCAACTTTTGGAACTTCCTCTTTCGAGTGTAAGTCAAGCCTGACAGACACCACCTCGGTTGCGTGTACTTGGAAAAACTCTTGCTGCTGCTAGCTTCATGGTCATGAGAGGCCTTTTCGACCAGATCATCCAAAGTGATCGGCCCTGTGAAGACTCTTTCGATTTTGACATCGGTTGTGCCGATTTTCACGACACCTCCGGATGCACTTTTTTGATGAAAAATGGTGGAGGGAGCAGGTTTATTACCTTGCTTTGGGCGACACTCTTGCTTAAGCGCAGTGGTGGAGCTCTCTCTTTGAACCTTGATCGGTTGAGAATTTGTCTGATCCGGGATAGGGTTGGAGAGCCTTGTGAAGACATCTTCTCTCGGTCTATTCCACCTTGGATGAAATGACGGGTATGGCATCGGTGGAACAGGCCTCGGTGGCACGGGCATCCACGGTCCCATGTATGGATGCCACACCGAGAACGGTGGGCAAGGCATAGGATGGAACCACAGCGGCACTCCGAAGCCATGTAGAGGAAAAAGAGGCGGAGGCCTATGCACATTAATGGTTGGCCTCATCTCTGTTCTAGGTAGGCTGCCTCTTCTAGGTGGGGATCTTGATCGCTTAATAGACCGATTATTTAAATCGGTGTTTTGTTTCTTGTACTTAGCCATGAGCTGGTCGAAGGCGCTTTTAGCCCCCATCTTTCGATCTGTGGCTTTGCCTTGATTCACCTTCCATTTACCCACTTCAGAATTCTTCAACTTTATCATCTTGGGCTGTGGAGCTTGCCCCCCAAGTGTAGAGCCTTGGATGATGACTTTTGGAGACTCTTGACCATCGAAGGACTTCTCGAGCACCACCTTCCTAGAGGCACACTTCTCACTTAGAGAAACAGGCATCTCATCCCTAATGATCACGTTATTTACTTTGGTTGTATCGGCTTGATGAGACCGAATCAACACCTTGAGGTTGAGCTCTAGAGTGTTGATGGGCAAAAGGTGCTTGTCGATCTGCATCTTTTTAAAACCCAATCATCCCTGATTAAGAGCCGATTAGACCATTAGTAGCATGAGAATAAAAGTTATGCCATTTACAATATGCTTTACGCTTAATCTCATCCGCCGAAGGTAAAGTATATGCGATCTTAATATATCCACCTTTATGCAGCTCATCAAATATTTTATCACATTTGGCTACATTAAATGTGTATTTTACATCATCTTTCCGATTCTTATGAACCAATTTGAGCGAATCACAAGCAAATGATTTGGCCTTAGAGGGCCAAATGAACTCGGCAGCCAAAATGCCATTGGAATTATTATCGGAGCTATCCAAATCACATTCCACGATGTGCACGCTTCGACGGGTCTTGTAGTCATATTTTTTTTCTTTGTTTTAGCTTTCTTGAGTCGAAGCCCTTTGTTGGAGGTGGGTCAGTGTAAGAAAATCGTATCCCTCCAACTTTTCTCTAAGATGCGATAGTAAACCACTAAAAGCTAGGTCGACTAAGTCTTTTTTAGAAACTGTTAAATTAAAGCATCGGTTCTTAATATCTCTAAATCGCCGAAGATAGTCAATGATAGGTTCCTCTTTCTCTTGTTGAACTGATGTCAAGTGTGAAAACTTTAATTTGTTATCCCCGAAATAAAAATGATCATAAAATTTATGCTCTAACGACTCCCATGTGAAAATGGAGCCCAAGGACAATGACGAAAACTAAGAGAAAGCGTTTGGGTTAGTGATAAAGAAAACAACTGTACTTTCAAAGCTTCACTAAAACCTGCTTCTCTTAGTTGCGCTACATATTGACTAACATGTTTCCAAGAGGTTTTGCTATCTTTGCCATTGAATTTGACGAAGTTGGGAACAAGCCATCCAACAGGATACGAGACTGAATCAAAATACGCTGGGTATGGCTTTTGATAAATTCGGTCTCTCCCTTTAAAGTCTACCCCTAGCGTTTCGTGAAATTGTTTGTTTAAATCCTCCTTAATGCGCGCTATACACTCCTCTACGTTGACAATGGGTTGCCTAGTGGTTGCGACCGGTGGTGAAGGGTGTAGGCTTGTTTTCATGGCACTAAACAATTTATTAGAAACAGAGCCATGAAGGATACCCATACCGCTCGGTGGGATAGGTGGTGTGCTATATGCAACAGTACGGTAAGGAAGAACAAACGTAGCCAATTCATTCAATCGGCTTGTAGCCGGAATGGGGATGCTAGTAATTTGCTCTACGCTAGCGGGAGACACTATCAAAACATTAGTTTGCATATGAGAGGGAAAACTAGATTATCCAGTAAACAAGTTTAACAGCATGCGATACGGAGGTTGTTTTATACTAGAAGTAGTGGGCGCCCGATGTACTACTAGGAGGACCTACATGTGCAACATGAGATGATGATGCAATACTAACATTCTTGGACTTAGACTTGTTCACTTGAATTATGTATTGCATATCATTCGTTAAGACCTTTTCAATGTCGGTAAAGTAATACGAAAGGTCCCCAAAAATAATGGGAGGGTTCGAAGATGTCCTTACATTAGCGGCACCCATGGCTGCGTCGTCGACGGTCGGAAGAACAAGCTCCTTCACTTGTGAGATCACGCCTTGGCGGTCCTTCTTGAAATACATCAAGTACTCCTGCAGCTCCCGCTTCTCGCGCGTCTTGCGCGCCTCCTCGGAGGCCTTCCGACGTTGCAAGAAAGCCTTGTGCGCCTCCTCGAACAACTCCTACAAAGATGGCATGACAATATTCGTCGTGGAGATCTCGGAGGTCATGGTGGAAATGACGATTCGGTTTGTACAACCAGAATCACTCGTCCCCAGCAAAGTCGTCAAAAAGTGTTTTGACGTCGAAATGGATCCTGAGTCAACACACCGCTCGCATGTTCGTATAAGAGAACGCCGACGTTTCTTCAACGTCGGGTTTGGGACGGCACCTAGACAATCCCGTCTCAAGAGGGACCCCGTCGGAGGAGGATCGTTTTAGAGATGATCGTCGGGACGAAGGAAGAACAGCACGAGGATCGAGTAAGAGGATTAGAGTTTGGAGAAGAACAAAATGTAAAAACAAATTGTTTTGCTCGATTTGGATGATCTTCAACCGGCCATGAGCCTCTGCTTTATAGAGGAGGGATGGTGTTATCTCGTAGGGCAACTAATCCCACGAGTTAGAAAAGAAATTAGAATCAATCAACTGTTCCTAAATCAGCACTACCGGAGTCTCCAGTATAGTGCCAGACACTCTGGTGACCAGAGTCTTCGGTAAGATGCCGGCCGTCGTGTAATTCTGAAAACTCGAGAGGGCTCACCAGATACTTTGGCAACGTGTCGGACACTCCGGTGGGATAAATGCTCGAACCCGAGAGGGCTCATCGGACACTCCGACAATGTGCTAGACACTCCGGTGGGCAAAGTGTTTGAACCCAAGAAGGCTCACTGGACAATTCGACAACGTGCCGGATACTCCGGTGGCCTTGTGATTTTTAGGTGTCAACACAGTGAAGGAACCCAGGCGTCGTGCTCCGACGAGAAGATCTGGATATGAAGGTGACGTCGATGCTGTGACAATTCTAAGTTCGCGATGAGCTGTTGAAACGGACGGCCAATGGTGGCCGCCCCGGCAAAACCACCGCCTGCCTCACTCTCGCCAACGAGAAAAACGCACTCTAACCCATGGTACTGATAATATCGATAATTATCAATCATATACCTCGGGAACGTCGGTTCAGATGGCAGGATCTGGCTGCGACCGGTGGCTGGTTCACAGACGCAGAGCTCCTTCGCCGCGGCGCGGATGAGGAGAAGACCGTTGCGAGATGCCAAGGGGAAGGAGCTGCCAAATCCCGCCATGACCTTGCGCGCCTTGACGACGTCCTCGGCGGCAGTGTCCATAAGGTACAGCTCTTTCTTTTCCCCGTGGTGTTTCGTCACCAAGTGGCCGCGTAGGAGGGGGCGGACGAAGTGGCCGGTGTGCCGGAGGCGTCCTCCGCGACACGGTGCCGTATCTCCCAACACGTTGCGGCGCAGTGGACGAGGGTGGCGGGGTCGGAGCGCACCGCGATCTCCAGCATGACGTCCAGCGGGAGAGATGGCGCCTGGTGTTGTTGCCGGCCTCTTGCTTGTGGCCACGGCTTGGCGACGTCGCCGCCGCCGCCCCCATCTCTAGAGTCGTGGTTTGAACCCAAGCCGGTGCTAGAGTCGGGGGAGTCGAAACTGGAGTCAGAACTGGAGTGGTGGCTCGTCCTGGTGGCCACCACTAGGACCTCCCTCGTCGTCAGTCCAGCGACGGAGCATCTCAGAGATAGAACTCCGAGTAGCATGGTCCAGAACTGGGGCGTGGGGAGGCAGAACTCGCCTCCCACTGACGTCACGTGCGAAGACCTGCTTGCGAGCAGTAGGCTTCTGGTGTGCACCTTGTCGTGGTTGCTGGCTCCCCTCGGGAGCGTCGGAGTAGAAGAGTGGGGGCCCAATCCCCGGCTCGCTCCTCCTCGCCTTGCGGCGAGCGTGGGCCTCTGCTTTGTCCTAATTGAACTGCTGTCCCCAGTAGTCCAACTTAGTCTCACGGTGAGCGAAAGCCTCTTTGAGGCTCTCCACACGCGCAAGAGTTGCATCCCGCGCAGCCTGAACAGTGGCAAGCTGAGTCTGAGCAGAAGTGAGCTGCGTCTGCAGGTCATGGACATGGTCCTCTGCAGCAGTAGCTCGGTGGGCCTGAACAGCCCACTGCTCATGAAAGTCGTCGCACAGGTCGTGGAGTGCTGTCAGGTACAGAGCCGTCTCCACCAGAGTAGAGTTGTCCACAACCCTGAAAGGTCCCTGCAGGGTGGACATACGACGCCTTCAGATGAAGTCATAGTCCGCGAGAACCGGGAAGTACGTCACCGGGGTGGGCCCGGTGATCTCCAGGTTCATCGAGCAGAAGAGTAGCAAGGCCTCACGTGCTGCGCCCTGCACGGTGTCGAAGAAGGTAGCTCCGGTGTAGGCCACAGTCTGCAAAGACACGTAGCCAAGAGGAAGATGGACCTCCATCTAGCATGCTGTGTATCCTGCTCCCTATGGTCCTTCCAGTGGTAGACCGGAGGGGAGGTGAGGCCAAATCAGAGCAGTGTGCGAGCTAGGATCTCAGAGAACCCAGTAAGGTTAACAACCTCAGCTCCCAAGTACTGCATCCATTATCCTAGTCCATCTGCAAGGAAAACAGTCAGAGTCAGCAAATTAGGTTTTATAAATATAGCAGAGGAGAGAAAATACGGAGTTCCTACCATGGTAGGGTTTTATAAATAGTTTGTATCTCAAAATACCACTCTCTTATAGTTAGAGTCCTTATGGTTTCGTCCTATGGGCAAGAATGGCTCTGATACCACTCTGTTGTACCCCATTTCTTGTATAACTCGTGAACACCGTATCAATCCCTGTATCAGTAGTTGGTACACACATACATTGCGGATACTTAGCACATATCAAAATGTGAGTATCTCACGTCTGCTCCTGCGACTTGTGTCTCTCGACCGTCTTTAGGGGTCATTGTGGATAACCAAAGGGATGGAGTGAGTCCCGCCCAGACAGGTTCTATGGTTGCACGAAATCACTACGTTGAGGTTTGATGAACCGGTCTGTAAATGGCAGGGGTGGCGCTCGTCAAGGGGAGGTGGACCAGTCCAAAGCCTAACACCTAGCACAACACATAGCACTAGGAGCCCGCCCCATGACCAGAAACCATATCCCTTCCCATCACCTAGCACCAGTTTGCACTATCACCCCACCCTCTTTATTTAACTCACGCCACCAAACTCAATTTAACCCATTTTGATAAATAATGAGTATATAGTGTGGTGAGGCATGGCCTCGCATGAGTGTCTCGGAGCATTCTAGTTCATGGCAGCTTTTCGGTCATTAAAATATTCAATAACGTGAATCCTATGGTTAACAAGGCTCGATCGACAACTCAGTGTCAAGGTGGTATTTATACTTAATGTGAGCAAGTAACTGACATAAATATAAGTACGTAACTAACAAGTAGGTTCATAACTACACAATGTTTTGAATATATATATATTATAATCATGCAAGCATACGGGTCCTATAGGTGCATAGCAAAAATCTAGGAGAAAAAAGATCAAGAGATCAGGACTTGCCTTCGAAGGTGTCCTCGGGATCTTCCTCGTACTCTGGGTCGTCGGCTTCTTCGTCTCTGAGCACTTCGTTGTCTATACGAGAAAACGATAAAATAAATTTATACGGAAGAAAACATAAAACAAGAATTGAATAAACACCAAATTAACAGAAAGTCTCGGAGTGCTGGGTGGCTTTAAAAGGTGGAGTTCGGGTTTAAGATTCTAACGGTGCAAAAATCTAGATAAACGGACGTGATATGTGAAAATAGTGGTAAAAATAAGATGTGGGGGTCCTTTTGTAATTTTCTAAAAATTGGAGGACTAATGTGAAAATTTGTAGTGACAAAAAAGGCTTTGCTAAGTGGGTTTTTAATGCATAGGGGTGTATTTGCAAAGTGGAGTTTTTTTGAAATTTTTGAGAATTTATTTGGACTTAAAATGGCATAGGAATAAATTTGTGTGTGCACTGGAGCGGGTGGCTATAGCAATTTTGGTTGTGTGGCTGACGTGTGAGCCTGGGGCCTACTGGCCAGTGTGCGCTCGGCGGCGACCGACCGCCACGCGGGCCTAGA
>BCLH01003876.1:13202-23920 GCA_001602315.1 Zoysia pacifica
CTCGGACCTCGCCACTAGAGCCGGCGCCCAACCCGCCGGCCGTCAATCCACCCATCGGCGCCGAAGCGGGGGCCAACCGTGGCGCCTCACCGACGTTGGAGCCCTGGTTACGAAGGAGCTCAGTTAGTCAAATCTGAAAACAAAAATAAAACAGAGCCACCGAAGGCTCACCTTGCCGACCGACGCTGAATCCGGATAATTGGGCGTTGCAGGGCCGGCTCTCCCACGGGGAGGGGGCCGTCACCGCCTAGGCCGGCTCCGCCATGGCTGCCCCAGCTGCCCGTGGCAGGGAGTCGACCGAGCTGCCGGAGCTGATGGTCACCGCCTCCAAGGGTCGACCCTCGCCCTCTTCGCCGCCGACCCTTGCTCCTGCTCTTGCTCCTGCTCGTCGGACGAGGAGCTAGGACCCTCGAAGGGGTCAAAATCTTTGGCCGCTGCTGCTGCGGCCACCTGAGCCAGAACGACCACGCCTTCACCAGCCGTCAAGCTGCCCTCGATCCTCAGGGCACGGGACCGCCTCACCGCCGGCTTCGCGACCGAAACCGCGGGCCTCGAGCCGTTGGACAAGTAGTCCAGGAACCTGGACTTCACCTTCCTCTTCCCGCCGTCCCTCCTCCTCGGCCTCGACGCTGCTGCGGGACTGGACCTGGCTCTCGGCTGTGGCCCTCGACAGATCCTGAAAGTGGCCAACGATGAACACGATACAGCAAAGACCACCACGATACAAAGACCCTACACTCACCAGCTGGCGATGGTCCCTGTCGAGGAGACGGGGCCCCCGGTTGAGGCTGCCCTCCACGTCCTTGAAGACCGCGTCCTTGAAGACCGTCGCGGTTCGGGCGAGGACGTCTCTGTCTGAGAGAGGCCAGCCGCGCACTTTGTAGGTCTTGTCATCCAGCCCCTCATATTCCCCCATGCTGTGCACCCGGCGGCACAGTGGCATGAGCCGACGCCGCATGGCGACGGCGAAGATCGTCATCCCGGTCAGCTCTTGCTCCCGCAGACACCGGATCGCCTCTAGCTGCGGTCGGATCGACTCGACCTCCGCAGCCGAGAACCTCGACTTCCATGACTCGGTCGCCTCGGGCACTCGGTCCTCGTAGGTCGGGAGCTGGGGGTCGCCTTGTTGATGTAAAACCAGGACTTCCTCCAGCCCTTCAACGAGGTCTTCAGGTCGACCTCGATATACTCCTAAGACTCTCTGGTCCGGAGCATAATGCTGATGCTGCCGACACGCTTGCCGACCCCAGTGTCCTTCGACGTCTGGAGACTGGCGAGGAAGAAGTATCTCCACAGCAGAAGGCTGGGTCGGATGCCCAGATACGCCTCACAAAGCATCGCGAAGACGGAGGCGTGGAGGACCCCGTTCGGCGCAAGCTGGTGAAGCCGAGCGTCGTACTGGTTGAGGACGCCTCGGAAGAAGCTTGAGACCGGCAATCCAAGCCCACGCTCGTGGTAGGCCAGGAAGCTGACGATCTTCCTAGGCGGCGGCGGGGGCACGATGTGGCCGTAGCCGGCCACCCAGCCAGCTGACTCCATCGGACATCGCGAAGACGACGACGACGTGGGAAGAACACGAGCAAGAATGACGGTGATCGCCGAACCTAACGATGCTAAGGCGAAGGGCGGAGCTAACGAGCTCTCGCGCGCGACAGGAGGTTGAAAACGAAGCAAGGAGGCTGGGTGAAAACGCGAAGTTACCGCACCTCTCCTTTTAAACGGCCCATGCATTTACTGCGCCGCCCACAATCGATCGTGGGAGTAACTGCGCGGTCGTGGGCTCGCGCCCCGACGCGCACCCGAGCCATTCGCACCCGATCCACTGACTAGTGGGCCTGGGCCACGCCTCGCCGCGTCCGCCGCGGCTGGAGCGACAGCATTACTTTGATAAGACGGCTGCCAGAGCACGACTGGCAGACGACGTGACGCAAGCGCGCGAACCGCCGCGTCCTCGATGCTGTCCGTTCGAATTCAAAGCAACTGCCCGGATCCACCGACGATTGCGATTCCTGAACGGTCCGATCGCCCTCCACATAGAGGCGTGAAGGCCATCCGATTCCCGTGACCGTCACAGGGAGTCCGAATAAGAGAAAGCACGCGAACGAAGCTTCCCACGATCGGCGGATCGACAGCCGAGGCCACTTGGCCAATTTGAACGATAGGGCGCTGATCATGGCCTTCGGCCTAGGCGCGATGCTGATCATGGGCAGAGACAGCATCGAACCAGCCCGTCTCTTGTAGGATCAATCATCAATGAGTGATGGTCCGCACAACGTTTCAGCCCACGATCAACCCTTTGAATCGCTTAGGGCTCAGGGGCTACGCCCTCGTAGGATCAACCATCAACGAGTGATGATCCGCACAACGCTTCAGCCCACGACCGGCCCTTCGGATCGCTCGAGGGCTCGGAGGCTACGACCTACGGGCGCGCGATCAAAACGAACTTCGGAGACGACCAACCTAGCGTCGCCTCAACAAGAGGTCGCCAACAGCGCTAGGCTCGGGGCTACTGTT
Source organism: Zoysia pacifica (assembly GCA_001602315.1). Taxonomy (NCBI): domain Eukaryota; kingdom Viridiplantae; phylum Streptophyta; class Magnoliopsida; order Poales; family Poaceae; genus Zoysia; species Zoysia pacifica. The sequence continues at coordinate 15,717 of BCLH01003876.1, forward strand.
TGGATCATGTACCTCGGGTACTTGACGACTAGTACTTGTACACGTGGGCAAAGACCCCGTGAGGTTTTGGAGTTAGATGACGGCGCACGAACGCGCGGTTCGACCCCCGAGGCGATGATCTACGAAAGCTAAGTCTTAGCCGCGCTAAGACACACGGTGACGCCGACCTTCGAAGGCTGACTCCCGAGGACCAACCCCCGGGGCGTAGGTACGACGTTATGTCGTATTTATTCCGGTGGCCAACCACCAACCGTCCTGACGGGACGGGTTCACCACGACGACACCCCAGCTGAAGCTACAGTACCAGACGGGCCGCGGGAGTCAACGGACAAGACCTGGCGGCACTGTGGTTGACGCTACAGTGCTCGCCACGACGTGCGATGCGACGGGCCATGCCTCCGCATGGGCATAACGAATGATGACGACGTCAGTGGAGGACCCACCTGTCAGCGGGACAGTGGATCTGCATAGGGCCCACCATTTTGTAACTCCGAACCGCCCTATATAAAGGGGGGCCCGAGGAGCGATAGAACAAGGGACAACAAGGAACACAGAAAGATACAGACCGAAACCTAGAGATCTCGCGTGTAACCGTTTACGCACGAGCAACCCCACGACCTAAGCGCCGAATCCTCTCCCAAAGAGAGAATCCGACCCTTTGTACTCTTCCACTGAGATAAACTTATTACACCGTTCGAGGTGGCTCGAACCAGGTAAAAAACTCCTTGAGTCTTCCGTAGACTAAGCCACATCGAATACGAAGGCACACCACCCTCTCGATCATATTTTATACTGTTCCGGTGGTCAGAACGCCGACAGTCTACTCAAAGAACCCGCATGAATTTTAAATTTGGGAGGACGATAGATTTCTTCACGAGGAATAACTTTTGTTTTGGAGTATCTCTAAATTAGAAACAGATTTATTTCTAAAAAAATCGAAAGATAGATTTATAACGAGACACTGACTCAGCAACAGTCATCTTTTCTCAAAAACATAAATTTCTGAACTCGGATGAATTTAAAAATTTAGAGGATGATAAGTCACTTAATGAGGAACAACTTTTGTTTTGGACTCATCTCTAAATTGGAAATAGATTTATTTACACAAAATTTGTAAGATAGATTTATAACAGGACGGTGACTCAGCAGCAGCCATCTGTTTTGCCTCAAAAATATGACTTTTCGAACTCGAATGAATTTAAAACTTTGGAGGATGATATATCTCTTCATTATAAACAAAGTTTTTTGGACTTATCTTCAAATTTGAAACAGATTTATTTATACAAAATTCAGAAAACAGATTTATAACAGGATAGTGACTCAGCTCTCTCTTTGAATTTGAATTCAAGTTCAAAATGTGAAATTTATAAATTTCTAAAAAAAGGATGTGAAAAAATAAAAATACTTGGAATTATATAAATTGAAAAAATAAAATCTTATCCACTGATTTCAAAGGTCTAGATTATTTTTTATTGTTATTTCTCTTTCTAAATTTTTTAAAAATAAAGTGTTTGGAATTTGAAATTGGTCCTAAAACAAAATTTGTTCCCTGTAAAATGATTTAAATCTATGCAAAGTTTTCTAATTTAGAATAAAACCAGGCCAAATAGTGTTCACGTCAGCAGTTTATGCCAGTAAAAAATACCATGTCACCCTGTCACGTAGGACAAAACCTCTCTCAAAACTGCACAGGGAGGAAAAACAAACAGTTGAAAAGTTGAATAAGTCAAAAATATCTGATACTTTGAATGTGGGACCGAATGGCCGTAATGCAACAGTGGAGGGAGTTTAATAGGACTTATTCCTTCTATTAAACCGGCTAAGACTCTGTGGCTTAGAATTGATCCACATATTCTCACCTCTTGAATAAGGCCCAATCACTGGTTTTTCAATTTTTTATGGATGTGCCTGCACCCCCTACCATGTATATGGATCCCCTTTTATTCACATGGCTTATAATAGTCATCACAAAATATATAATAATTTTTTAAGATTTTAATGAAGCGGATCCTTGTGAGGGAATGAAACATCGTGGCTTGCGTGCTACTCCCTCCGTTGTAATTTTGTTGTTGTTAATGTTGACTTTTAATGTTATTTTTAGTCATTCATCTTATAAAAAAAAATGTCTGTCACGCTGCGCCACCCTGCCCCCAGGCGCTGCGCGGTTCCATTAACCGAACCAAAGCTCCATCTCGCTGCGCTCTAGGACATGACGCTTCAACTGCTCCACTTGCAACCGGGCTCTTCCCCAGCACTACTACTGATCGAGCTCGCCGGCTCCTCACAGACCTCATTGGTTAATAAGTTAGCTTTTCAATTTTTACCACTCAATTTATAAGACTTATATTTGAAGCCACTAAATACATTTTTCTCTTTAAAACATATCATTTCTTCACATTTCTTCAAATTTTTAAGTATTTTTACTGTTTTATATTGTTCTAAAATAAATATAATATGAGTTCAAGTTATGCTAGTAGTATAATAAATATAATATAATAAATACAATATATTATTACACAATATAATAATTCAATATAAACAATAAAAGTGTTAAAATTTTAAAAAAATAGTACATTTTGAAACTAAAAAACGTATTTAGTAGCTCTAAACGAAAAATTTACAGATTGAGTGATAAATATTGAAAGGTTGATATATTTGATGGTAAGAGTTGAAAAATCTCCGTTGGTTCAAACATCCTTTGAGTACTTAAACCAAAATTAAAACTTGCACCGGAAAATTTGCTTTATTCTGAGTTACTATATTTCAACATCCACAGTTACAACTTAATTGGAATGTGTAAGCCTTACAGGGGATGTTGACGCCACCATGAGCAGTCGAGCCCGTTGCTCACGCTTAACGTGTCGAACCAGCTGGTACTAAAAAGTCTCGGGTGTGCGTGTGGACCTACACAGCTTAAAAGCTACTGGTCTGTCATCACCTATCGCATTTCGGTTTCAATCTTTCTCGACGACGAATGAAGCTCTGAAATAGTACAGTGCCGGTTGGACTGATAAATAGCTAGGGAAACTGAACGCTGCCCGCTGGTATATATCCACTGCACGGTTGACGAGCCGCGACGTTTACAAAGTTTGGATAACCTAGCTATCGATGACTCGCGCTAGCCATAGGACGAGGTTGGAAACAATAACTTGTGCATGTTGGACAAGGAGACAGCCAACATAAACAAAAGTGATAAACTGGAAAAGATATGGCATCTTCAGTTTGAACCTAAAGACATCAGTTTGAACACGATCCCTCAAATATATGCCGATTAATTAGAGACATTCAGAAACCACAACCAAAAAGACATGCTGATTAACCTGGGGCATTGGAAAATAGATGCATTAGTGAGAAGAGTTAGAAGAGTGACACTGAGAAAAAATGATAACATGGTAAGGAGTTAGAAGAAAAATAAGTATAGCATGCAGAGTGCCATGGAAAAACAACATACTAGAAAAGAAAAATTATAATATGTGGTGTTTGATAATGCTCCTGTATGCATGCCATATATTGCAAATTGGACAGAAACTGAACCTAGAAGATTCAGTGCAGCAACATCTACAGAAAGCAATGTCTGTTGCTGGATTGGGTTCTTATTCGAAGCAAGTACTAAAGCTTGTTCCATCAATAAAATAGTCAAAGATCAGTTAACAAAGGATCTAAAAGATTTCTTGAAATCATGTTGCTGCAACACATTCCAGTTAAACTTCATTTGATTTATAATAATGAGAAGGTCACAGTTCTTCCTTTATCTACCATGACTAATCAACTATATTATTGGACATTTTAAGCTATAAGCAAGTGGACCAGAGACACACTTCATTCTTTACATACCATGTAACTAAGCAGTGGAAATCTCAATCACCTTTAAATTAGTAGTAATGCGCAAGAATTGTTGGCATGGTGATCGTGGTGTCATGGCCCTGAAATGACAACGAAGGATAACCTTAGAGTTTAACTGCGGAAACACTGATAGGACAGGAGAGCCTTTTAACCGCATATACATGCTGATCGGCTAGCTCTGTCAATACATCCATCACTAGGTTATCCATTGACCAAAACATTTATAACGCATTAAAAAGGAATGTGTAAGACACGGAACCAACATGTGCTTAGTTTCCCACCTCTGATAAACAAGAATCACACAACGTTAACATCAAACTAGCAAAATCATTCAATCCAATCTCTAAGCAACCAAAATTGAATGCTATTTCACTCGCCTCCACCCTGTTTAGGCTTTGCATATTGCATAGGAATTTCATATAAATAACAAAGAAAAAATCAATTGAATGAGTTCGGGGCCGTGTGTGCGTGCGTCTGCGCAAGCCGCTACCGTAAACGCAGCCGTCCTCGGCCAGCCGTTGTTGTGGCAGCTATACGCGTGTGCTCGACAACCCGCCAGCCACTCGCTGGACTGCACGGCATCAAGAACCAAGAATCAAGATCGATTGAAGAGGGGAAGGAAGAGGAAGGCGATGCCTTACCCGCGAGAAGCTAGTGGAAGGGGGAGGAGGCCGGTGGAGGAGTGTTAAGTCGTCGTCGTCGCCTCGCCGCCGGTTCGCCTCGTGCGCCATTCGCCTCGCTTGCGTCGCAGCAGGTCAATAGCGTCGCTCCCGTCTCCTATGCCTGCTTGCGCCGCCACGGATTGGTAGGGTTTCATTCCAGACGTCGTGAGGTCAGGTTTCGTTCCAGGCTGTAGAGGCGTCGGAATGGCCAGGATGGGGCTCGATTCCAATCCAAGCCGAGGTTAACCGAAGTACCGAACAGCAATTCCTGTTCGGACCAGGTTTCAAACCGGCCAGTCAAATCCACCTGGAACGGTCCTTAATCCGGGCCATTCCGAAACAACCGAACAAGGCCTTAGGCGGAATAAAAAATTTTGACTGCTACTGCCAATGTCAGATGATCATCGTTTTCGCCCGTGTTCATCCACCGGCTGAGGTGAATGCTTGATATTCTTATAGACAGAGACGGTGAAACTAACACAGGTAAATCCCCCCTTCAACGTCAAGCCACTTCTCACTTCTGTGAACCAGCTATAAACAATGATACATCCGTCTCAGTATCAACAATGTAGACACATGCGCTCGAACTACTGTAGGGCCACCGAGTCGATCTTGGCCTAAAGTTGAGAGATATAGGTACCCCGATGGTGATATTATCAACGGCTCGACCTATAGAGTCCCTATCTAGTAGTCCACAATAGTCTGATAGAATCAGCCCAGACGACAAAAAGCAAACTCGTGTAAATTCTTCACTTTTTTGAGCGGCTAAAGATAGAGCTAATTTGATACATGTCATTACAATTTTGCAAACTTTAAAATATATCATTGATGTGTCAATGACAGATAAGGCACTACAAACCTACAAATGAATGACACGTAGACTCAAATGGCATATTTTAAAGTTTACAAAATTGTAATGACATATATCAAATTAATCCCAAAAGTAGATATCGAGTGATAATCAGGTTACTATGTACTTCTTGGTACTACTATTCCCTATACTCTAGTTTATAATAAAATGATCTGTCCGATATATCACTAAATAAAACGACTGTTTTTTTAGTATGAGTACTCCTAACTTACTTTATAGTATTAAGGGTGCGTTTGATACGGTTCTTTCAAGAAATACTCTCTAAACATGGCGCCAACAACAAACTAAGGGTGCCTTTGGTACGGTTCTATATTCACCGAGAACCAGAAACGTTTTACTTCTCTTGAGAAACAATTTATTTTGAATCATAAGCACTTTTGGAACCATTTGGCAGTCTAACCAGATTCAGATTCTAAAAACAAGACGGAGGTGAACAATAGACCAATTTTCCCTTTTCTGTGTTTACATTAAAAAATGTCTTCACATAACTGTATTTTCTGAAAATTATATGAAACATATAATTTCTTCCATTACCATATACATTTCAATTATTTGCAAGAATGATAATGATCAATATAAATTAGTCAATCCAATAACACCTTACTTGCATTTCGTGTTGAAATATAAGGTCTACTGTACTTGTTAATTACATAGGAATTAGATATCGCAACATGTTGGTTTAACAACAAAGCCATATAATAAGCAAGGTTCACAAAACCGGTCAACCCGGACCAGTTTTCGTGAAAACCGGTTCGGTCCAGTTTGGCAGGTTGATCAGTTTTCGGTTTCAAATTTTTTTGAATTTTGAAAATTTGATGGATTTTGAAATAAAAAATACGTAAAAAAAACTAGATGAAAAATCATGAATTTTGATGGAATCCGTTTTTAAAAAATTGAAGATTTAAGTGGCCAAAAAAAATTAGAAAAGTAAATATGGGAAAATAAAAAAGTTACCTTATCTCCCCCTGGAGTCCTGAGCCTCCCAATCGCGTCCGTGACTCCTTCCTCCTCTCCGTCCGCTCGCTCTCACGTCTCCTCCGCAGATCCAGTCGCCGTCTGCCTCATCGCCGCCGAAAACCGTCGTCCAGGTTGGAACAGGTGTTCAGTATCTTTATCAAGTTGCGGTGCCGAGCCATGCGAAGCACGCCACACTCGACATCAAAGCTTCTAGCAGCCTGTTCCAGCTTCATGTCTAGAACTTTTATGGCGACTACCAAACCAGTGCTCAGTTGGCCCTTAAAAACTTTACCAACACTCCCAGTTCCCAAGAGGTTGTGTTCGCTGAAATTATCAGTGGCACAAACAAGCTCATGATAGGGGACTAACCTATGGCTAATGGCATCAACTTCTCCCTTGTTCATATATTTCCTTCTGAATTTTAGGTAAATGCATAAAATAATGGTACCAAATACTATGGTGCCAGCAGGAAGAATAAATTTTAGAAACTGTCTGTGATCCGATGAGGCAGACTTTTGAATGCATGGCTGAAATTCTAGACGTAAAGTACCACATAAACCTGCATTACCGATCAATGATTGCAGTGTGATGTTTAAGAACACACCTCCCTCTGGTATCTTGCCTTCTAGACTATTGAAGTAGAGATTCAAGATTCTCAAGTCAGTGAGATTGGCAAGGAACTTGGGAATGGTGCCAGAGAGATTGTTGGAGGAGAGGTCCAAATATTCTAAGCTTAGTCAGTTCTTGAAACGAGTCAGGGATCGAATCTTCGAATGAGTTTCTATGATAGATTTAGGTAGGTGAGCATTCTATGTTGTCCAAATGATTCTGGAATGTTTCCATGAAAATAATTAGAAGAGATGTCAATACTAGTCGCTTGTTTTAGCCCACTAACATCACTCGGCAGAGGACCAGTGAAGGAATTTTTTGAAAGGTCTAGTTCGATAAGTTTATCAAGCTGGAAGAAGCTTCCTGGTATCGTGGAATTTAACTTGTTATTGTAAAAGAGGGCATCCTCTAGGCTGCTCAGATTGCCAATGTTGTCGGGTAACACCGACCAGCAAAGTTGTTCTGATCCAAGTACAGCTCCCGTAACACCGGTAGGATGAAACTGTGATTGGTAGGGATCAGCCCAGTAAGATTGTTGCGTGCGAGTGTCATGACCTGAAGGTGAGACATGTTGCAGATGGTCACAGGCACTGTGCCGGACAGCTGGTTGTATGACAGGTACAAGGACTCTAGCAGCTGTAGGAAGCCGATGCCGTATGGGATCGGACCAGATAGGCTGTTGTTTGCAAGGCTGATGTAGCTCAGGGACGGTGTGCTATTGAACAGATGTAGCGGTATGTGGCCGCTCAAGTGATTGCTTACAAGAGAGATTTTCGTAAGGCCACCAAGATTATTCTGGAGCAAACCTGGTGGAATCTGCTCGGAGAGGCTGTTGCGACCTAGGTGAAGAAACTCGAGCCGTGAGAGATTTCCTAACTTGCCAGGAATGGCACCTGTGAGGCTGTTACCAGATAGACTCAGATACCTAAGCCGATGCAATCTCCCCAGATCAGAAGGAATGGAACCGGTGAGGCCGGTGTTTGTGAGGTTGAGCACGGAGAGAAAAGAGAGATTACCGATATGTGAGCTGATCTCTCCTTGGAGCGCCATGTCTGGCAAATACTGACACAAATCCGATGAGGATGAACACACACACACGAACACAGAGAGTTTGGTGCTGCAAAGCGACAGCGTTTTCTATTGATTGCATTCACTATATAAAGGAATTACATGCTGTGTTACAAGGAAATGAAAAGACCTGCTAATCCCGGCATACTCGTGATCAGTGGCTGCCATTCCAACCACCTGGGCCATGCCGCAAA
>BCLH01003877.1:0-10877 GCA_001602315.1 Zoysia pacifica
ACGGATGGCAGCTGATCCCCGGAGTTAATGTGCCATAACGCGGTACCTGCCCTCTGGGGGTCGCTCCCGGGTGTTATCCTCAGGGTCCGGGGTCTTCGCGCCCTTGCGCGGCCATGCGATAGCCGTCGTAGATCGTTGCGGAGGGGTCGGAGCCCGTGTCATCCGACCCTCGACTTTCTCTCGTTTGAGCGATCTGTTAAGTACCCGGGGTACGTGATCCCGACAGACCCAACGGCCGCTTGATGCTGATGCTAATGCTAGTGGCTTTATCTCACTCCATCTCTCGCTTTAGATTTGGAGACAATTAACGGGCGCATAATGGTCAGGTGCGCCACTAATTCACCTCACCTGACCGCCGTCGTTCGTGGTCGCCACTGCCGGACGCACTAGCCCGTCGTTGCTCCTAATCCGCGCGTGGCCGGTGGAAGCCCAAGTTGCGGCCCATTCGGACAGCCAAAATGATTTTCCTCATGGTTGAAGCCCAGGTTGCGACCTCTCCCATGTTGAATCCGATAGATAAACATATCTGGAGATTAATTTAGCTATCCATCTAAAATGAGAGATTATGGTTAACATGTGGCACGAGGGGAACAAGGTCCTAAGAATTAATGAAAGATCAAAATTCTGCTAATTTCCTTCGGCTGCGTCAAAGGTGCTGTTTGGTTGGCTCAAATTGTGACGTAAACAGGTCACAACGGTAGTTAAAGGGCGCGTTCGGCGGCCATTTTAGCAGCTGCAGCGGCGGCTGTTTTATCCTTATGCTACAGTGAAAATGTATTAAATTGTTGCACAGGTGCATCTATATGTAGCTCATTCGAACACAGCCAAAAACATTGTTTTTCGTTTGTCTTAGCCCATCTATAATTAGATCACCCTGTTATTCGATCATAGCCTTCAGAAGGTCGATCCCACCTGTCTACCACCTGTAACAAATCCTATTACGAAGCCTCTCATCTTCTCATTCCTCAACTCCTCCCGTCCTCAACTCATCGCGTCACGTTGCAACAGGAGCTTAGGTGATGATTGACACTACTGCTAATGCCTCTGTATTTCATTACCATTGCCATTGACATTACCAGTTCATGACCAAACATCACCTTAGGTGTCACGGAATTTTTTCCTGTTTCTTGAATTTTTCCCATGAAATTTCCATTCCAAAAAGTGCCTTACTAGCGCGCACGCCGCATGAACAGTTCGCGCGTGTACAATTTCCTAGGGTAGGGAATGATCCAGATCGTTGACTGCCATCATTCATTTGAGCTGAGTTGGGTTTGATTAATCACGGGCACACATCAGTGCAAGCGTGTAGGAAACACACAAATCGCACAGCTGGAAGATAATCGCACGTCACGAGAGCTCTACCGGCGATGTGGCCTGGCCTGCGGCGGTCTTATCCCCGCACGACAAAGATAAGGCAATAAAATTACTGAAACAAGCGGCGACTCTGATGGTTCAGTTCCGTTAGCCTGTCAGCTTCTGGGGTAGTTGCAGCCTGCAGGGTCCCTGCCCAGCAACGCCTGGCGCGGCTCCGATCGAGATCTTGCTCACCTGGGCGGAGCGCAATGTCTTCCGACGCCGCTCCTCTCACCGGCGCGCGCGTGCACCGGACGAATCGGTCGCCGGTTGATGTGCCAAGCAGTCGTGGCGTCTCCGGCTCTCCGCGTGTTCTTGATTCGATGTCGAGGAAGGAACGAGCCGGTGACTGACGACGCGGGGTTTTTGGCTAGCTTCGACTTGAGAACGAATGAGCCTCCAGTAAGAGGAAACAGGTTCGGGTTCTGATGCAGCAACGATAGACGCACGCAACTTGTCCTGATTGCATATCAAAGAATCACCGACCTGAGTTCAGTAATGCGGTGATCGAGGAAACTGGGAACGTGTTGCTTTCAGGCTTTCAGCGTCTTCTTCGTCATGCTGTACGCGTCACGACTAACGACGAAACACCGTGGTCTCTGTCGAAAACTACTGACGACGCGGTTGCTAGCATGGACGAAGTTACACGGCCACGGGCACCGTTCTCCCGGATAAAATAAGCTTGCCGACATTTCCAAGTACGTTCAGTAAATTTTGGCAAGCGGTGCATTACAAACTTAAAAAAATCCTCATCCCTTTCAGGCTGTGCTTTTCATGACGAAACACTGTGTGCTCTCTTTGCCGTCGACTTCGGCGCCATAGTTGATTTGATTGGTCGTTTGACATGTTCAGATCCTCATCAAATAATTCACTTGGAAGGTTGAGGTTCAAGACGGAGAATATTGTGACCGCGCACGACTTGACTTGGAAGAAGGGACTGCTCGTGTATGAATAAACTAGGTGCTGAGACAGGTTGCATGCAGGTAATTCGGTTACGGTGTGATTGATGCTCGATCAGATAATATACTTATTCGAAGAATGTCTTATTCATCACCGTACCTATCTATTCCATTCTAATCCAACTTAACTATATATATGTGCATTACATATATTTTCAAGTTCAACATATGGAACGAATTAAACAACACGATCGATAAGAGATACAGACGCATGCAAACACCGATATTAAAATAGCACCCTAATCAAACGAATACTTTCTCCTCCGTGGCTCCGCCGCTCTCGAACATGTCGACATGCACAGCATTTTCGCGTGTACACACATGCGCCACTTGGTTCGCTGACGTGTGCCTTCACGAGTTGAACACGTCGCACTGCTTCCGTATGTTCCCCTCGGCGCCGGACTTGACCCCGACGCGGCCGAGCCGGACGACGGCGTCGGCGAACGCCTGGTAGAACGCGTTGGTGCTGTTGGCCAGCTTGTCCACCATGGGGCGCGTCCGGTTGTCGATGTGCAGCAGCTGGTCGGACATCAGCAGCCCGCCGCTGTCCTGCAGGTTGCGGTAGTACTGGTTGTCGAACAGCGCGGGCGTCGCCTGGTCCATCAGCACCATCCAGTCCGGCCCGCCGGAGGAGCACTTGGTCCGCAGGAACGCCGCGTACCGCGAGTTCAGCGTCGGGTCCGTCGCCGGCTGCCCCGTCCGGTTGTTGTAGATCCGGTACAGGAACTTGCTGCAGTGCGCCAGTCCCACGCTGTGCGCCGCGGAGAGCGCCACCAGATCGGAGATGTTCAGCCCGTGCGCCTTGAAGATTTTCAGCATCTGGTCGACGGTGTGGGTCGGCTCCGGTAGCTGGCCGGGCACGTTACTGGCCTTGGAGCTCAGACCGTCCAGCCTGCCCAGCTCTACCTGGTAGAAGGGTCCGCCGCTCTGCACGAACACACAATGCAAAATTCAGCGGCATGATTTTATAACCATGCTTACAATGTCACAGGCATGGCAGACGGATTAGATTTGTATTTAGAACAAGTGTGTGCACGTTTATGTACCAGTGATATCGCGTCTCGAGCGGCGAGGGCGAGCACGTCGGCACAGGAGACGGTGTCGGGACAGGCCTCCTCGACGGCGGCCTTGGCGCTCCTGATCGTCTCGAAGCCTTCGAACGAGAGGGACAGGTTGTCGGAGGCGTCCCTCTCGGCCTGGTTGTCCGACGTGGACTGGATCAGCACGGACCCGTCGCAGCCGTCGACGAAGCAGTCGTGGAAGAAGAGGCGGATGGTGGAGCCGATGGTCCGGATGGTGCTCTGCATCTTCTCCTGCACCACGCCGCGCACGATCGTCTCTAGGTTCGGGCAGGTGCTCGCGTAGTAGCCCGGCTTCAGGTCGGCTGCACCGAGCTGCGCGAAGGAGGCGACGGCCACGGCGGCGGCGAGCAGCAGCACCGTCGTCGTTGACGGCCCTGCCATCTATATCGTTAGTTTTGCTCGAGTTCTAGCTTACCTAGGTGGAGCAAAAATGGCAGGTATATATGGTGGCAGAGCTCAGGGAAACGATGGAGTGTCGAGCGTGAAATGGAAGGCTCTTGGCTCTTGGGAGTGGGACACTGCAGAAAGAAAACGAGGAGCGTTGACGATTTTCGACACGTCATGAGAGAGCCATGTCATGCTTCCAGTATTGTAAACCTTATTTACCCTTTTCGTTCTTAAATCTTAACTTTAACTATTTGTCTTATTTAAAAAATTATAATAAATTTTATATATTTTGTTATAATTTATTTTATCATTAAATATATTTGAAACATATTTTAAAATGTTACATATTTAAACTATTTTTTAAATAAAATAAATAGTTAAAATTAAGATATAAAGTCAACGACGATATCGTTTTTAAGAACAAAAGGAGTATGCGTTTTGTATCTTTTAGGACTGATTTTTGAAGGACGCTCGATCGGGGACTTTCTTGAAAGAGAATGGGAAGCTTGGTTCAATGCCGTGTTCGCGGCCCACCTCACGCGAGGAATATTGCTTACTGGCTGACAAGCTGGTAACTTAGTCGGTAAGAGATGAAGTTTGAGTCACTGTTTCGAGTCAACTGGAGAAATTGAACTTTTACTGAACATGTTCATTGTGGTACTTTTCTGCAACCTGATTTCCAGTTGATCTAGCTAGCAGCCTAGCACTGTTGGAGGAGGCTTACTGACCTTGCAATTCTTCATCTGACGATCACTTGTGCCATCGAACGATTGATACCCAATAGATACTTTGGCAAATCTCAAATTAAATATATGTTCTTATAATGTTGCTATGTCCGTCCGGACCGTTTGAGGTATGTCGTTTTCTTTACGCTTGCTAGCATGAAGCTGTAACCTTATATCAGCATCACACTTTTGTTTACTCTGCATCATTGTTGCATTGCACCATTCTGGACAATCAGCGAGAAGCTTCGTTGCAAACTTCTCGATTAGAATATGTAATCACGCTACAAGGATATGCGAATCCACGGCGTTGAATCAGGCATCGTTCTACGTCGTTTCGTCTCAAGCATGATTCTTTTTGTCTCAAGCATGGTTCCAAAGTCTAAAACCTCTTCTGATTCGCTCTCTCTTATGTGTCATGCTTGTTCTGCTGATATCTTACCGATGGTGACCTGCCAACTGTATGAACCTGTTCTTCTAGGATGCCTACCTGGACACTCCATCCATCTGTATTGGTTTTCTAATTTGTGCTATACAAAGATTGATGACGACATCTTTTAACTGATCGTGCAAATTGAAAATCGAAGAGGTATTCTCTTCAAAAAAAAAAAAAAAAAACGAAAAGGTAGGTAGGCTGCAAATTGAAAACTGAAAACTATGGAGCGTATTTAACTTTGGTCAAATTAACTGCTTCTTCAAAAAGTAGCATCAGCCTGGCCATTTCTTTAAAATCATTTCAAAGTTCTCTATAGCAAGTTGGATGGATAATCTAGGACGCGTCTGAAATTAACAGTTTCGGGGTGATTGATTCATTGCTGTTAGCTTCGGAAAAGGGAATGGCAGCGCTCCTGCCTCTTTTCCAAAAAAAAAAAAGCTTCGGAAAAGGGCAGAAGTCATCTTGCATGACGAAATCATGCGTGAAAATTTCATTTGAACGGCGTTTTCTTCGCTGGGAAAACGTTGAAACGTTTGAATTCCAAATTCACAAACAAAACGTGGTGGTCAAGTTAATTAAGCGCGGCCCTTTGGTCCAAATTAACTCGTTGTAGACTCGGTTCAACCAGTTAAGCCCAATTGCATGTTTGATGAGCCAGGACGGTTTTCCCTCCGTATAGCTGGTAGTAATTTTTCACTGAAAGCCAAGTCAACTTTGCATGACACGCAGTGTTGGATATAAACACACACGGTTTCACCTAACCATATTTGAATGCACGCGTGCCGCTTCTCTCAAGGCACCTAATGTCTCACTGATTTCCGTAATCTTGAAAGGGGAAAACCGTGCTAGCGGTTCCTCCGGTTGGGCTTGGGCAACTGGTTGAAGTTTTGAAAATTCAGGACTGCATGCAACTGGCAGAAGAATGGGTCTTCAGAAACGAATGTCTGTATTCCTGAGTGAAGTTTGAAACTACTACAGTGGCATTCTGATTTCTGGGTTCCATGTTTGAGCATGAACAGTCTCGGCATGGTCAGCATGAACCAGATCTCCGTTGCTTTGTGATGCCTCAGACTGAACGGCCAACATTCTGGGTTCCATACTTCCATGTTCCAGGCAAAATGAACGGCACAGGGCCCATGCCTGCGGGCCCTCGGTTTCTTCCCCGATCAAAGCGCTTGAAACGCCTTACCGACGCCGGGCCCGGCCGTCCTCTGCGTCGATGGATCATGGATAGATCCGGCGCTGGACTTCGCGAGGGAGGGAGTCCGAGGGCTGCGACACGCATGCTCCGTGGCGCTTTCGCTGGCCGCCTTTCTTACGGTCGTGCCTGCCTATGGAATGTGCCCTTTTGAACACTGAGTATATATGATTGTTCATGTAGATCGTGTGTTGGTAGAGTGGTAGGCCAGAAATGTGCTTTCGGTTTTTGACCAGACAGCTTGTGTTGTTTATCATGATACCAAGTTTGATAGTAACGTTCAGTTTTGTGATGAGCGATTTTTTTTTTCAAATGTGCAAAACATTTTAGACGGTGACCAATTACTCCAAATAAAAAAAATGCAAATAGTGATCCCACTACTGGTGGCGATGTTATATGTTCACATTACCATTCCTGTTGCCGGTGTTGCAACCAAAGAGAACACCTTAATGTCACATCTATGTACAGTACCCGGCATCTCTGTAATCGATAAATTACTGTCCATACAATGGCTCCAGGCCATCGCACGTCATGATGATCCCGAACGGCATGAGGACGCATGATGGTCTTGGCGCGAGACACGAGCGGAATGTTAAGGTTTTAGTACAGGGGCATGGCGAGGTCAGTCACCAGCTGATGATAGAAGAGTAGAGCCCTGGAAAGGCAGGCTTGGCGACTTGTTTAACACAACCAGTAAAAGTAATCAAGCCGTTTAGGTTACTGGAACCGATGCGCTTTTCGGGGAAAGTTCAGCACTGAATTCAAGTGGCTACTGGCTTAGCTTCTGGATTGCTGCCGAGCATGCTTCCCCTCTCATCATTCTGTCATCCAATTTACTAAATTCTTGCGACGACGGTATCCGGAGAAAATTCACTCTAGCACTATACTACTGGAGTAATCGAACTCGCTTCTCAAATGCGAAAACCGGTCTGTTATTACGCCATATCAATCAGACCGCCTTCGAGCTATCCATTCTGGTTGCTCGTCCAGATGTGAACTCGATGTAAGCAGGCAATTTAGCAATGGTAATTGTTGCAGTTACGATAATCCCAACTGGAACTGGTGCACTGGTTTTGGGAGTCAATTTTGCATCCGCATCAACTGATCGATCAACAATGACACGAGCAGACACCTAAAATCATGGCTACATTAGAGTTTTGTTGCACCATGAATAGCAACGATCACTTTGATGAATTCATGGGCAGTAGTACCTATAGTAAAGAGTTTATTTGGAAATTACCATTTGCAAAGTCATCGAAATAGGAAATTACTATTGCAAAGATTTTAGACTGAAAATTACCATCCCTAAGATATTTTAGTTGAAAAATGCCATGGCCGTGACGGTTTCCATCCAAGGAACGTGCAACTAGAGTAATTTTTTGGAAATTCCCACACTACCCCTCTATTTGATAGATACACAAGAAAAAAATGCTCAGCATCTAACGAAACTCACTGCCAATCCATCTCACAGCGTACACATATAATTGTGCATGGTAATATGGTATTATGTACTTAACTACTTCTAATTACTTCTAATATTGTTTTTCCTTTCATCTCTCTGATTGTATAGAGAAGTATATCTTGAAGACACCTAGTTTGTTGTTTTCAGACATATGATCATTATTGCGATTACAATAAGTGTCGCATTAGACAAATGCCGCATCATCTTTCTAGGGCTTACAGAAACTAACGAACAGAAAGAGTATGTAAGAATCTAGCTGTCCATATTCAAATAATATATTCACCTATTCATGTCCTAATCGCAATTCATGGTATTGGTATGCCCGTGCAAAAAATTTGAACAGAACATATAAGAAAATTTTCCTAATCTCTATATTTTTTCATGTGAAATTTCTATATGATTCTTATAAATTCCCTACTTTCCAAATGGGCCTAAAGGTCATGCCATAATTTATAAAAATAAATTGGTATACTACTAGTTGCACTAAACATCACAAGGGTATTTAGGACTTTTTGCTACTTCCTGTTATAACTTAACCCAAAAACTAACGGCAATCGATGGTAATTTCCAGCACTGAATCTTTGTAATGGTATTTTCTACTCTGGCTACTTCGCAATGGTAATTTCCAAATAAACTCTGGCTACAGCGAAAAGGAAGACGGCTGCTTTCGCCCCTTTCCACAAACTTTCTGCCGTCTTTGCTCCTTTTGACCTCTTCTTTAATCTTGTCAACCTTCCATTTCTTTTTCAGTCAAAGCTTGTCGGCATGATGGATCCATCTGTGTGACTGGCTTTACACGTACAGGTGGCTGTGGATAATGCTACTGCTACGGGTCTGCAAAAATGTTAACGATTATTAGCAAAGCATGCCTGATCATTTTCAAGTACTAGACAGAATACGTTTCTCAAAAATGGATGGAATCAGAAATTATTTGACAACGTTTGAATATTAATACAATATCGTGTCATCTTGTTTGTGTGAACGCTTGGTTTACTCCTGGCGCAGGGAATATAATAGCATCAGACGAGATGATGCCGAAAATCTTCACTGGACCAGGAAGCCGGGGGGGTCCATGGGCCGGTGATATCTCGTAGGCCCAGCAGCGAGATCGGGGGTCCCGACACCTGGCCCGGCTGCCCCTCTTCCTCGCAGCAGCGCGTGCTCGTCTGTCGGCCGGCTCCTCCGCACGCTCTGCAGCGGCGCCGTTGAAAAGACTGCTTCTAACTCCACTGACATAAGCAAAGGCAAGCCGTTGTTATCAAGCTACTAATCTACACTGTTTAGTAGCCAATAGGACGATTGAAGCCGTGAAGAGTTGTTTACTGCGAGCTCCACTGACTCTTACGCCTTGCTTATTTTCGCGTGACCGCACTGAGGCTCAAGTGAACAGCTCGAGGTGCCTTTTTCTCTTCTGCTAATACTGCTAGATTACCAGTAGCTTCCCGGAGCAATTAGGGCAGGAATGTACTACCAGGGGTGAGGACGGAAGGACAGGACCACGCACTGGCCCGGAGCAATTAGGATATAGAGTGTTACAGTACTGTTCCGGCACCATCGAAAAGGGGTCAAATTAGAGTCAAAGCGTACGAGCGCTGAGACTGAGGCAAATCTCGATCACCCGGACAGTGCACTTCACATTACTGTAGTTAGCATATGGCTTTGTTGGCTTGTTAACTGATTTCAATTTGACAACAAGGCATGAGCTTGTCCGGTAACTTGTCTTGGATCGAGTAATGCGGTAATGGTGTAGCATTGGATCTGTCCCTGCTGTACCCGCTGCGCCCTGAGGTGCGAGGGTAGAAGGACCGACTGTCCGGTATAAACCGGTTTAAAGCTGGCGTTGACGGGCAGTATACTTACACAGCGAGAGCATCGAAAGAATGGAGAGATGAGCAGAGGACCACTTACGTCTTGCTGCCGTCCGAAAGCTTCGTTGCGCAGTACGTTTGGGGTCCGAATCCAAAAGCTCGCGTTCATCGATCACCTCACCGCTTTCTTCACCTCCATGAACAACCTTTTACTCCCCTCGATCGCCCAGTAATTCTCTACTCCTGCTGGATGATCACGCAAAGGCGCATGTAATTTAGGGGGTGGTCCATTTCTTAATGCGCTTCCTGCTCCTCCTCTGCTTCTTTCTTCTTCTTCTTCTCTCCCTCCTGTTCCTGAACTTGAGAGAGAGAGCGAGAGAGAGAGATGGTTTGGCATGCATGCCCGACTAAAATACCGCCGCTGTCCACCACTTTGACAGGAATCTTGCATCATTCGTGTCTTGTCTCCTGTTGCTTTTTTCTTTACAGAGGCCTGAGAGGACTAGGAGGGACGAAAGGGTTGCCTAGCCGTGTATGTGTTCGATGTGTATAAAAGGGAAAGCCTGTGGCCTTTGGAGCCATACAATGATCGTGAGCTGAGAAGAGCAAGTGCAGTGTTAGTGCTCGGTCAGTAGGATACTCCAGTTCTTGAGTAACTTCGATCTCTGACATCCGCTGGTGGAGCAGGCGCGTAGGTGAAGAAGGTGAGGAGCGAGCTCCTTCCCCAACCCCTCTTCTGCTCAATCATTTCTAAGCTTCCAAATCGAGCTGCCTATGATGTTCAGCCTTTTCTTTGCTCAAAGCTAAGAGACAGATTTTAGTCTTGTACTGTTGTTCTTCAGTTCTTCATTCTTTCTCCTGAACCTGTACCATTGCATTTGTTTGGATGCAGCTCCAAAGGTTTCCTTTCTTACAGCACCTCTTGTTTATTACACTTCAGGTTGAAGAAGCATAGTGAAGCGCACAACTCCACAATGCCAATGCAGCAAGCGATCAGGCACTGCGACAGAGACACGCTGAAGATGGCCATGCTGAAGCACGAAGAGACTTTCAAGCAGCAAGTAAGCTTCAAAGCTTGGATCCGTTAACCACTTACACTTAGCTGATGCATCTTGTGAAGGAAGGATAGAACAATGCACTGATCAAAATCGTGTCTTCTTTTTGTTTGATGAATCAACAGGTTCACGAGCTCCATCGCTTATACCGGATCCAGAAGTTTCTGATGCGCGACCTCGACAGGGAGCTGAAAAGCCAGAGGAATGTGTCCACTTCCCCGAACGGCGGCTCCGTCACCGAGGAGCACCGCGGAGGCGCGGTTGGCGCCGGAGCCGGCTCCTACGAGCAGCGCTACGCCGGGCGCGGCGGTGGCCGTGCTGCGGCAGCGATGCCAGCGCCGCCTCGCACCGCGCTCAGCCTCGACGTCCTGCCGCCGCCGGCCGTCGAGTACGTGCGGAGCACGGAGGAGGAGGA
>BCLH01003878.1:4327-20930 GCA_001602315.1 Zoysia pacifica
CAATTAGTATCATATGCTCTCAATGAATAACTGTCAAAACCAATATAGAGCTAAATGTAGTAACAAGCGCCATCCACTCCATTTGTCGTAATATGTAAGATAGACAAAAGACAGCTGCCTGGTCAATACATAATTGTTTTAATAGACAACAGTATATGACCAGTCTGACAAATGATGTGTTGATATCCCTAATGTTATGAAAGTTTCTACAGAATCCAAAGTTCCTCGTGGGAAAATTTTCAAAGGGTTTTAATCCTAAAAATATCTCCAGGTTTTCCTAAATTTCAAACTAAGAAGGGCACACATTACATAAAAATATACATAAATTAAGCGATGACCACTGCACAACAAAGTGTCCTGTTCACAAGAATCACAAACACATCAAGAGAGTTTAGGATCGGTTTCAGAGCACTCAACTTCAATGTTTTATATTGAGGCAGCAACAAAATAGAAAATAAACTTGAAAAATAAAGAATATTGTACCAAGACAACACAAGTTACTTACAAGGAATCTGACGGCCCCAGAGAGGAACAAGTCCCTTGTAAAGCCTTCAAGTAATAAAACAGTAAGTTTGTACATTAGATCAGAAACAGAACACTAAAACATGGAATTCATTCAATCCATTTACTTACCCAAGAGCACCCTCCGAACGGACAAACTTGGGAAGCCCATCGCTCAACCCACGAGCAAACCCAGGTTGTGTCTGCACACGAACCTTCACAGCTTCAAAGGGGCAGAGAGCCACATCAGCAATTACCTCAGCAGAAGCAGATCCTGCGAGGTAGATTAAGGTCTTGTACTTTGCGGCATACTCTGGCCCTGCAATATCTGAGTAATACTTCTTAAAGAACTCGTAGAAACCAAACTTGCAAGCCCCTTGAGCACTGTATCCAAGCAAGGTAGGCACCCATCCCCTGAAGAAGCCCCTTGCTCCTTGCTCCTTTAACAGGACGCCAAAACCAGATGTGATGCTCTTGTATTTCGCTGGATCAATCTGAGATAAATAACAAGTCATTATGTAGAGAACATAGCTAATCACGCCCCCACTGTAAAGGGAGTGAAATTTGGGTGTTCACCAACATTAAATTCAATATCAAGGTAAAATATTAAATAACTAAAACACTGGCCACTATATGACCTAAATTAGAGAAAATAATTCAGTTGCCACAGCTATTTGCATTTCTTCACACTTCATGCTAGGGTGTGCCTATTGGTTTAACACAGATGAAACAAAATCAGATACCACAAAAACCATCGATCTGTTGCATATTATGGTCTGTCTGACTCCAAGCATGATTTGTATATCAACTGAGTTGATAAAAATAGAACTGCACATCAATTTAGTTTGTATCATAATCAGATCACATAAGTCGTAATGCATATACGAAATTAGCCTACTGTAGAAGATGAATGTTAGGCCAGTGGCCCAGTGCAAAAAAAAAAAGTACATCACGAGGTGGAATCCCTTAATTATCAATTCCAGAAGCTAACAGCGAGCATCACGAGGTGGAATAAAAAATTACATCAACACAGGAACTACTCATAAGGTTGCAGTAAACTGATGACATTAAGACATCTAGAACTCTGGGCATAGATCCTCACTTCGAGTACTTGAAGAGCTAACAAATGTTGAAGGGTACCTGCAGCACTCAGCAATCAATTTAAAAACCGCATACCTATCAAGCGGAACTATTCATCATCAACTACACCAACTAAAAAGAAGAGTACGTCTGGAGCACAAACGACGGATAAAAGCAGCCTTAGTTAACAAAGGACGAAATACATGCGCATGGTGGCGACAGCGCGATGCTAGACTTATGCATCCAGATCACGACGTACTGAAATGGAGATCGTAAGTACGCAACTACCACATCACGCATCGAAACAACAACAACCAGCCAGATCCATGCCAATCTTAACCGAAATGGTGGCCCGAAAGCAACGAGGCCACAGATCTAGGCGACTAGCCGCTCACCTGCATGTTGCACTTGACGAGATCGAGCGGGGTGACGGCCGTGTGGGTGAGCCCGCAGCTGGCGATCCCACCGGCCGTGCAGGCGGCGTAGAACGCCGGCGAGTACATCTCGATCTTCTCCTTGGGCGCCTGGATCGAGATCGGCACGCCGGCCGCTCCTCCGGCCGCGGCCGGGGCCGGGGCGGAGGCGAGGAGGTGCGCGCCGGCGGCGGTGAAGGAGCGAGCGGCGGAGGAGTAGAGGAAGCTCGGGAGGAGCGACTCGCGGGAGCGATCGGAGAGCGCCATCGCCGCCGAGAGATCTGGACTGCTCGTCGTCTCTCGCGTGGGAGGGGGAGCTTTCCGTGAGCTCTCTGCGGTCGCGTGGGAGGCGGAGGCGAGGACGGAGGAGGGGTGATTTCCAACTTGCTAGGGCATCGATAGATCTCTTTGGTTGCTGCGGGTGCTAGGTAGTTTCACTGACTGTGGGGTCGGAGTTAGTGGGTCCCGGTATTC
This sequence comes from Zoysia pacifica, assembly GCA_001602315.1. Classification (NCBI taxonomy): domain Eukaryota; kingdom Viridiplantae; phylum Streptophyta; class Magnoliopsida; order Poales; family Poaceae; genus Zoysia; species Zoysia pacifica. Next base: position 6,796 of record BCLH01003878.1, read on the forward strand.
AGTTGGTGACTCTGTTTGCGGGTGAAAATCGAGTTTCAAAAGGTACTCTTTACATGGTGATTATTGAAATGCGTCAAACGTTTCTCCCATTTCACCAACCGTTCGAAAGAAGGGAAAAAAAGAAGAAGAAGAGTACGCCAAAATCCTCAACTGCACATTTTTTAGATGGGGTACAAAATCATCTTATATTCTTTATATCTGAAATTAAACTAATTATTATAACATTTTACGTTACAAAGGAGTATTCATACATAACCATTTGCCACGTGATGCTATGCCTCTCACTAGTTAGACGACATGTACATGTACTTAGTCGTCCTTTTAGAGTGAAATTGGACTGGTTTTATAAAAGAAAATGAAACGCTAATTTTGTAATTTTAATAATAATATTAAAGTTAATGAGAATATGTGGATGATTAGGTGAATATTCCACGGCGGCCCCGCGACGGGACAGCTTTGTTCCGGCCGTCCATTTGACCCACACGGGTCTGAATTCGGCGCGCAGAAAAAATATTCGCGGGACCAGCTGCCCCATGACCCCATCGACGGTCCCCCGCGGTCCAAGCTTCGGCCGATCGGTCTACGGAGTACCACCAATTCGGCCCATGTGCTAGACTCGGCTCCGTTATGGGCTCACGAATGAAGATCAGCAGATGGACTATTCGAGGATCAGGCCCATCTCACGTCCAATGCTAATCGTGCGCGTGGAAACCTGGGGCGGGAGTCTCCATGAATTTCCCTCGCACGCCCGAACGACCAAGCCAGCCGTCCACAGTTACTTGGCCACTCGCACCATCTCTGCTTCGCTGCGGCTGATCAGCTCCTCCTGGCCGGCAAGCAAGCCAGCGCTTTGCCACTGTGCTCAAGTCACCGGCGCCGAAGCCGAAAACTCACCTCACCTCGCTGCGGGATCGCTTTCGTCTCAACGCAAAGCCATTCTTTCCCTGCCTCACCTCAGTTTCCCCGTCGAACCAATCATCCAAACCTCCCCGTCGCGTCGCTTTAAAACCATCCTCGCCGCATGCACAGTTCTCGACCTTCCCCAAGCCTGCCATCCAACCCAAGCAAGCGCTCTCGAGCCAGCGGATCGGCCCGTCCAAGCAATGTCGTCGACGGACGGCGGCGCGCGGCGCCGGACGTGCCGCATGTACTGGTGCTACCAGTGCGGCCGCGCGATCCGCATCATCTCCAACCCGACCACCGACGTCTTCTGCCCGCGCTGTTTCGGCCGGTTCCTGCACGAGATCGATCCGCCGGCGCTCCCCGCGCTCCCGCCGCCGCACTTCGTCCCGCACCCGTTCCACCCGCAGCACCAGCACGACGGCGAACCGCGACGCTGGGTGATATACGGCGGGGAACACAGCACCACCGTGCCGGGGCGCGCCTTCCGCCAGCCTCCGCCCGCGCCGGCGCCCGTTCCGACTTCAGTTCCTCGTCGACGCGTACCCTCCCCGCCTCCGCCGCCGGTGGCGCGGCGGCCGTCCACGCCCCCGGCCATCGACCCGGGCTACTACTTCACTGGACCCAACCTGAACGGACTGATCGACGAGCTCACCCAGAACGACCAACCCGGGCCGCCGCCTGCGGCGTCGTCGGCGATCGACTCGCTCCCGACGGTGCGGATCAACGGGACGCACCTGGCGGACGGCTCGCAGTGTCCCGTGTGCAAGGAGGACTTCGAGCTCGGGGAGGCTGCGCGCCAGCTGCCCTGCAAGCACGTGTACCACTCGGACTGTATCGTGCCGTGGCTGCGCCTACACAACACGTGCCCGGTCTGCCGGTACGAGCTGCCTGGTGACGCGTCCGACACCAACGGCGGCGGCAGCAGCAGCTATGGCGCCTCAACTCGCGGCAGCGGCGTTGGCAATAGGAACCGGGAGCGGTTCAGAGAGCAACCTACGACGGTCAGGTGGGGGCCGTTCTCGTGGCTGTGGCCGCCGCGGGGGCTGGACGATTCCGACGACGAGTGGGAGCACGGGCGGCGTCGTAGGCAGGAGGCAGTCAACGCCGGCGGTAATGACTTGACGGCACTTCAGTCTTTTGCCGTTGTGGCAACCTGCGTCTTCATCTTCTCCTTCATAGTCTGAGGAAAATTTAGAACCATCTGTACATCAAAGATGTGCAAGATATGTCGGAGTACGCAAAATAATTCAACAGTAAATTTAACTTGCGGTTTAACTAACTTTTCTCCTCGTTTTCGAGTTTTTTTTTTACTTTTTTTCAGCGTTCTACGCATGGTGTCGCTCTCTGTTTCTTATATAGCTCTTCACATAGAGATGACTCCCTTACTCCATGCTCAGTTAAGTGATCTCACCGCTGACTCTCTTCCTACTACAGAAATGCCATGTGCTAGCCTAGCAACCTGACAGCAAAGAAGGCAAAGATGCTCGCTAATCTGTGTTATGTTGGCATAGGCAGGTAACTCGTGCGCCCCTGGCAAAGATTTATGCTACTTCAGGATGTTCCACATAAATGGTGAAAGTCTCATGAGAGGGAGATGCATTGCTTAGCGAAAATGAAATCGAGCCTCCTATAAAGGGTACTCCTATGTAACTACGCACGTAGGCAAAGGAACACGTCAAATGGGTGGCAGTTTCATGTACAGTCAATTATGTAGGAGTATGTACCATGATATTCAGATAACATTGACTTCAGTGAATTCAGTGAACAAGTTGCGCGATCCTGTGAGTTTACATTCTACACAATACTGAGTCGAACAAAGATTTTCTGGTTGACCTCTCATCTTTTCAAAGAAACAGAGCAAATTCAAGACGTCGTAGCAACATAAGGCCTCGTTCGGTTGCACTGATTTCATTCCTGGGTTGTTTTCATTTCAGGCCAGGATTAAGTTAAACCAGGTGTATCACTCAAATCTGATGACACATCATTCCAGGCCAGGATTAATTCAGCAGCAACAAATTAGCTGTTTGGTTCACAGGTTCAGGATTCTAGACAGCAACAAATCAACAAGACAGCAAGTTCACAGGTTCAAGATTAAAGACAGCAACAAATCAACATACCATGCACCAGGGCCACACATTAGGGCTATGTTCACACATCATTCATACATTAGAGCTATGTTCTCACAGCATATTCAGACAAGTTCAAACTAGACCTAACTGAGCCTCAGACCCAAAAATTAGACGTGCACCCATGCAAGTTCAGCTTCCCACTCTTTGCGCCCTCCAAGTTGAAGCTTTGTGCGTAATTTTCTTCCAACAAAACCTTGGTTAAAGTCAGGATACACCGTCCCATATAATCCTACAGAAAAAAGTGAAATAGTTACAACAAGTACATCTGCAGTCGACAAAACCACTCAGCTGGTAATACAATGAAAACCTTCAATGGAACTTACTCTACTGAAAGTGTCGTGATCATAAACTTCTAGCATAAGCATATCATGCTCTCAGCATATGGGAAAGTAAAGATTCTCATAAAAAATCTGCACAAGCCATCACTGTGGAATACTAGAAATAGTCCAAGTTCTAGACCCCATGTCAGCAAAAACCCACTGCCATTACACAGTTCAACCTAGAGCCGTAAATTCTTTTAACAGATCAAAATAGTAACTCTACAAGCAAATCAAACATCAACCAAGTTCCACTATGACCAACTAAGCACTCAATCTTCTGATTTCAATTCTGATTTCAGTAACTCTACAACCAAGTTATGATCAAAATAGTAACTCTACAACCAAGTTCTGATTTCAATAAACTAATTGATTTCAGTTCTGATTTCAGTAAAACAAAAATTAACCATAATTTGAAAAAATGCAGAAGAATGTTTAACAAACCCGTTCTTGAATCAAAAAGGCACGGACTACATTGAGTTTTGACAGTTTCAACAACCTACAAGTCTTATCAGAACCGACACTTTGTTGTCTTATGGTAGCAGACAGCTTATGCTACGCATGTTGAGCAGTCCTCCTACCACCTCTCCTTCTGGAAGGTGTGCCAACGTATTGTGCCAGAACACAAAAGGGCGCCAACATATTGTGGAATGCAGAACAACGTTTTTGTGTTCTGGAAGGTGTGTCAACGTATTCTGGATCTTTGTTTAGAGCGTTGTGTTACCTATTGTCAATGAGAATTATCAAGATCTGAGTTTCTCCTTTGTTCTATCTCAACTTGCGGGTGCTACTGCTACCGGACGGCCCTTCGATGTAGAGGCCTACCACCGTCGTGCACTTGATGTTCTGAGCAGAAGGTCAGGGATTGTTGCCGGCGACGTCTTGATCATGGCTGACGCCGACGAGATCCCGAGCCATGAAATCGTGCAGCTGCTCAAGTGGTGCGACGGGGTACCGCCAATCACGCATCTGGAGCTGCAGAACTACCTCTCCTCTTTCGAGTTTCTCATGGATCGTAGCAGCTGGAGGGCGACGGCACATCCGTTCGCCGACAAACGCACCGCGTACCGTCACTCCCGGCATCGTCGGAATGGAGGCAGCGAGGTCAAGATCCAAGAAACAGTAGGGGAGGACGTTACCGGTAAAAAACAGGCGAGCGGGAGAGGACGTCGGGTGGACGAGTCTGGGTTGCCGTCGTCGCGTCGCCGCCGGTTCTCTTGGTGCGAGCGGCGCCGCCATGGCACCTCGTCCGCGCCCGTCGCCTGGAGCCGCCGCGGCAACGAGTTTCGTGGAGCGATTAGGTTTCGATCGGGAGTGGTTTCAATCCGGATGGGCTGCGGTGGGGATCGAATCCCAACCGTTCCACGCACGGATTGGCCGAGCCGGCCCGGATTTCGTTTCCGGTTGGGCTGAAACGAACGGCCGTTGCGGGCCAGACCGGTATTCGTTCCACCTTTGCTCGATCCACCTGGAATGGGACGCGTTCCAGGCCATTCCTGCGTAAACGAACAAGGCCTAAACAAGGCCATGTTTCGATGTTCGCCTTTTTTGCATGTACATTGATGCGCTCGCAGCACCGCATGGACCACTTAGATTGTATAGAACTAGCATTGGCTTTGTCATCAGCAAAGAGAAGACTTGAAATGGCGCTATTGTTTTCCGCCAGTATATATAAATGGAAACAGTTTTTAAATTGTCCACTACATGCCAAAATTGTATTTGCGTCCGAGTGCTTCTTTGCCCGCAGAACATTCCACCAGCTTAAACCACTATTGAAAACACTACAGTAGTCAACAATCTCATGGTTTATCTCAAAACGGCAAAAACCTCTAGCTTTTAATAGTATTAAGGTATCGATGGGCTTTGATTCTAAAACCATAATTTCACAATGCTAAGGTTTTTGAAAAACCATGACATCCAAACAGGACCCAAGTTCTTTTGTATCAAATTATTCAGTTTATCTCTGAGAGGGGCGGCCCTTTAAACCACTATTGAGCATGGTCTCGAAACCGGCCTCAAACCCTGCGGTGTATGATGCATTATTTAGACCCATCTGCAAGGAAAATATCAGAGTTCATTATGCTTATCGATATCAAAGGCATAGGCCACAGAAATACTAGCAAGGAACTAACCATTATGCTCTCCAAATGTGGAGTGACTAGTCCCTTAAGGCCATCAAAATCTAATTTGGAAGAAAGTTCTTCCGTCGTAAGGTTCAATTTCTTTGATACCTGCAGGGCAATATTAATCACAGAAGAAAGAATACCAACAACAAAAATAGCGAAAGAAATAAAGCTCATAACCTCAGACAGGAACAATGTGGACATGAAAGTGTCAAACACATCATTTACACATTTCTCAACGGTGACAGCACTGTTAGGTTTATCTACTTTGCTCTGTGAACTTTCTGTGCCCTTGCACTGAACTTTGGGCTTGGCCTTCCCTTCAGATCAGGGTGAAATATGTCATGCTCAACTTTTTGAACTTGATAGTACAATAATAAGCTCAGGTAAAATTACAGATAAAATGCAAGTTTATAAGTATAGACTGTATAGGCTTAACAATAAGCAAGAAAAAAATAGCTTCACCCATTTGCACTATGACGTTTACAAGGCCGGATACTATAAACTATTCAATTTCTTCTTCAGAAGTCAAATTCGTCATTTTAGAATGATCATCAAAGCTGTGTAGTAAAACAAGTAACAACTCATGACACGATTCAAGGACATAAGCAAATGCATATCAAATATTACAAGATATATCCCCAAGATAACAGTTTTTAACTTCATGTCTGAACAGGATTGGGTGAATCCCTAAATATATCTTGCGACAGATGCTACACAACATTCTTTTCTGATGGCAGACTGGAATGTGACCAGAACACTACTGTAAGGTTTCTTTGAAGGTGGCGATAAACATTATATTGCTAACTCGTGGATGTTTCAGACTCCCCAATAGCACTTTCCCTGACGTTTAATAGTAAATGGAGTACACTAAAGGAACATCAACTCGACTAAATGATAATCAAACAATTGTGAGCCCAAATAACAAGGCTGACAACTCATCTAAATATTGTTGATTCAGCATTACATACAGCTAAAAAATGGCCTAGTTTACATGGAGACAGTCGACACTCGAGAGAGCAAACAACCACACATAAACACTTAAAAGAAGTACGGTGTGAACAATATCTTACCTATCTCTTTGGGTGCATTATTTTGATAAGTAACATTAGTAGATGTCACATTCTCAACTGGTGTTTCGGTTGAGACTGGGGTATCTGATGGCACAAGATGTGCGAGATCAGGAGGACTATCCTTACCCACAACAGGTGAAGCCTGGATCAAAACAGTAATATTAGAACACGTGCCAAGTTTATAATCGAAAACCTACCCTGATGACCCAAGACTGCAAGTATTACCTCTAAGTCTACATAAGCTGGTTGCTTCCCAATGGAGATGAGAAACTTGTCCAGATTGCTTGAGCTAAGAGCTGAGGAAATAAATAGGATCAAAGGTCAGATGGAAGGGTCAGTTTCTTTGTGCCAAAAAAATAACATTAGGTCAGACATGCATATGCCATTAGTGCAACTTCCACAAAATTGTTGGGTTTTGACAGCATGAATGGCTTAAAATTGTCCCCGCATGACAGTAACTACAAATTATAAGCAGGTAAAATAATGGTACACCATGTGTTAAGAAGTTTTATACAAATTCATACCAATTGTAACATCATTTGTCAATGGATGGAAGTAACAGCTCGGCTTAGACTTGAAACCTTGATCAAGTAATAGGGAAACAGCACTGCCAACAAAATTACAGTTCTAGATCAGTCAAACAAATTACTCAAAAAAGTAATCTGAAAGCATCAAATTTATAGAGTACAGTCCAGATAACTATGAGATAGAAGCATCGACAACACGAAAACAAAGAGTTTTAAAAGAGGAGAATATTTTAAGCACTCAAGCAGGTTATATTTCATCAGTGGCATTTGTAACACCTCACAGTAAAATAATAGTCCAATGACAACCCATACCTTGTAGACTCGTTTATTAACGCAAAGGGAGTAACACACCCTAAGGGCACCTGGACATAATAAATGAGAAAGGCATATCAACGTTTTTTTAGGAAAAATAGTAACACAAATTTGATGATCAAACTATCCAAATAGAACTCTACTTAAAGCCTTCATGATCTCCTCAATGAGTATGAACCAAAAAATGGAAGCTAATATAAAGAAAACAAGTCTCAGATATGTGTAATAATTAAAAAACAGGATATGCATCCTAGTCTGGGGAACTCATCCACACTACAAAGTACAAACCGAAAATTGCTGAGCTTACTTCAATTAATTAAACTTCCAATGAATAAAAATATTGTGATTACACCATTTATAACGATGGAACGCCCTACACAAAAGCAGAGCTCCTTGCACGTAACCTAAATAGCAACAAACTCCCTTGACATGGTTTACAATGAGCCTGGCAAAGTACAGGATATTTTTAGCAGCATATTCCCTTGGCCCTGTTTATTTTAAGCGATAAAGAACACAAAGATGCCCTACTATCTTTTTACTTCATTGCTCCTACGATTACTTAGGTTAGATTCCAAAGAGAAACATTTGATTTTTTTTTTTTAATAAATCACATAGATATTTGACCTGAAGCACTTGAAGCAAGTTTTCCTCGGGTGCCATTCGAAAACCGCTTTTCCCCAAACCAAGCCGCTGGGACAGAACTATGTTGCAATGGTCAAATAAATAGTCAATAAAATGCTTAAAAATGAGTCATATAAGAGGAGTGATCAAGGAATTTCACCTACTTTTCATGTCAACTTTGGTGCCCTCAAGGGCGGAAACAACATATAACCGATGCTTCTTATCCTGTAAGAAAGAAATCAGGAGTATTAAATTAATGCATGAAGCCATGAAAACAGGTGGCTCAATCAATAGAATTATAAGGTAATTGCCCATTAGATGCAACACACATACCTTCAGAAGTAAATTCTTACTCAAAGCACCTCCTAGATGTCCAACATATTTTTTCTGGCATAGCAAAATTATTAGCAAGCATAAAAAATGAATCGGAATCCATTGCAGAAAAAACATGGCCTTCTAGATTCACTGACCTGTTCTTCGACCGTCAATACGACAGGGTGACTGTAGCAGGTGAAATCTATCTTAAGCTCCTGCAGAAGACAAGAACACCAAATGAGCCCTATGCCCCTATATGGGTCGTTCCACACTTCCACAGTGAACCTAGAGAGCAAACTAAGTAACTCCTATAACCTAGGTTATTGCAATGCTCACTACAACTGCGCAATTTCAGTCTGATTTACGAACCATAGTGCGAAATCCTCACCTTCATAATCCCCAACAGCTTTTACTTAACCACATTTTCCACGCTACGACATACCTAACTCCGAGCAAGATCAATATGAATATAAGCATCTACCGTACAACCAGGAGCACAAGAGCATCCACGAGGGCAATCTAGCTCAACTTCAAGGCCATGACGCGACGCGGCCGAAAAAACAGAGATGGTTGGAGCGACAGCGAGAGAGGGAGATCAGGGACGTCGCAGCGGCGCGGGTGGTGTTACCGACCTGGAGGCGCGCGAGCAGTTGTTCCTTCGTGTATCCCATGGCTCCCGGCGGCGGCGGCGGTAGCCGCTAGTAGGGCTGAAGAGGGGAACGAACGCCTGGAGCGCCTCGGCTTTTCGGTTGTCGACTGCCGTGCAGCGGTAACTGACGCGTGGGCCTGCATGACCCACGCGTCAGTCACAATGCAACGGGTCGGGGGCCGGACGAGTTATATCGGGTCGGGTCCGGTCCGAACTGTTGCTGACTTGGACGGTTATTTTTTTTTTCCCACCATCGGTTCCGTGACCAATAAATAGTTGGGAAAATAAAATTTTCTGTTGCTTCTGAGTTTTGACCATAATCCATCTCCTTTGCAGCAGCTAGTCCTAAAAGGAACAAAATATTTACGACCGTGAAAGGTGCATGCACTGATGAGGCTGTCATCGATCACAGAATCCGGAAGTCCACTTAGGGCCCATGTCATATATGGCCCACCATTTTAGTCGCCATGATCCCAGAAATCCTGTAACTGCTAGTTCATCCAACAAATGAACTTGCAAAAGGAGACAATGCTTTGGACACAAGCAGGAGCATTAGATCATGCGTAAATCCATTACTTGAACTTGCAGAATAACAGGTCCTACACATAGTATTATAGTATATGGCATGCAACTGAGAGGAGGTTGGCACCATGGAAAGCTGCTTCAAAACATGTAGCTCCATGAACGCCCGCGCAATTGCACAATTAACCTATTACAATAATCAACTACATTTGCTGGAGTACGAATCAAATAATCCTTCGCGGTATATAAACGCTTATTAATTGTAGCGTAACCAATTCTTGGTCACGCACGGAGGAAATAGTAATTAATTCAGTCAGTGTCGCGGGGACGAGAAATGGATGATTGATCACTTGGGACTTTGTCGGACTTTGTCAGCTGACGATCGAGCGTTTTTTGTTTGAGCCGGATCGATCAGTTGCAGGAGGAGAAGCTCCAGAGGTCGATCTCACCTTCCTCCTCCCAATCGGCCGCCATGGGCGCCGGCGCGAAGAACGTGCTGCATGGGTCCATCATGCCGTACTCCATGCACTTGGGCGACTGGAACAGGAATGCCTCGATGTCCGCGAGCGAGCCGTAGTCCACGTCGCCCATCATCCCGTCGTCGCGCGCCATCATCGTCTCGCAGTACTGGTGGTCAGTGATGACGGTCTCCGGCGAGCTAACGCCCCACGACGCGCTGTCGACACCGTAGCCGCACGGCGGATGACTGGCGGCGTCGTTGATGGCCGCCGCGGCTGCAGGGTAGGACGCGGGCCCGGCGCCCTGCTGCAACGGGCTGCAGGCATTGGCCGCGGCCGCGGCGGCGACGCGCTGGATGGACTTGGGCGACATGGCGGCGGCCGGGATGTGGAACGGGAGGTGCACGGGGAAGTTGAGGTCCGCGGCGGAGCCCTTGAGGCAGAGCAGCGCGGCGTCGTAGGCGCGCGCGGCGGCCTCTGCGGTGGAGTAGGAGCCGAGCCATATCCGCGTCTTCTGGTTGGGCGCCCGGATCTCCGACACCCACGAGCCCCAGCTCCGCATGCGCACGCCCTTGTACTGCCTCTTCCCGCCGTGCTGCTGCTGCCTCGCCGCCGCCGCATTGCCCGCGGCGCCGTTGATTGCCGCCTCCGCCTGCAGCTGCGCGTTCTTCACCATGATGCCGCACGGAGAGACGCTACGATTCCTTTCTTTCTTTGACGCGTGATGTCTGTCGATGGTTAGGAGTGCAAGCTCGACGCTGAACGAACCGCAAGTAGAAGAGGCAGCTGCTAGCTGTTGGGGTAGGTGTGCGTGGCTTCCGGGTTTGCGAAGCGCATCGTCCGATGGCTTATTTATAGGGCACACACGGGCGCATCAGGCTGTGCACTGGTAGTATTATGAATATCTTTTGTCTCGCCTCATTTAGCTGTGCGCCTGTGCGTGTGACGCCCAATTTTAAAACGATTTCGTCACATCACGCTGATTTTGCCGTGCATTTCTTTTCGTCCAATACAGCATCTTCGGCGCAAATTGCAATAATGCAGTGGAAATTCGACTAGGATATTGGCGAAGGAAGGATCCTGCGAGTTCCGGTCCTACGTACGCCGCCGCATGTCAGCGAGCGAGCGTCGTCCGCGGCGACAGGCTGTACGACGCTTGGAGTTTACTCGACTGCGGAGCAGGCAGGATAAACCATGAGCAGGGGTCGGCCATCAGCGTGCACGCACACTTGATAAGTATAATTAGTGCCACTGGCGTGCTCGATCACCGGGGGAGCTAGCCGGTCATCATTCCCAGCTGCACAGATGTGCAAACTGCACTGGTCGTCTGGTCCGGCCGGCCGTTATGATGCTGCTTTGTGCAACGAGCACGCTGAAGTGTTCGAGGGACTGTAGATAGCTTCTGGCCGCAAGACGTGTTTACCGTGTCACATGACAGCTTGCTCAGGTAGTTGATGTATGCTGAATTGCCTATGCTGCCCAGTCAATCTGCCTAGCTTACTCTTACTAATGTAGGAGTAAATATATACTCTTAGTGTGTGTAGCTAGCCTGGTCAGGATCTTCTTTGGAGTGAAACGAGCACTCGGTCAACAACACCTCAACTCGTCCAAAACAAATGTACTAACCAGAAACTTGTTCACACGAACAAACAATTACAAATACTAACCGGCTAGCTACGCCGCCGCATCGATAGTCGACGCCTGTACGTACTATACTCCTACACAACAGTGACAACACGGCATCATCGGCCAGCTGGCTACACATATAACTACACAGGCTGCGAAAAGTCTACACACTTTTATTAAGGCACGATACAGATTCGTGCTTAACCTTGTTGCCGCGCTGATTACCGTCGACTGTGAACCGCCGACGCGTTGACCGCGCGCAGGAGGGACTAGGGACGTACTGTGCTGGCTGCACCGCCCGCTCCGTATTTCCATCCCGAACGCACTGTGCCAGCGACCACATGCGCCCAACGACAGCACCTCCGTAGTCATGACTCACGACTGACCAAGGCGTCAAAATTCTCGATCGGGTTCCGCGACCGTACAGAAACGTGCCAATGCACGCGATTTCCAACCGGACACGCGCGGATGAGCTGCAAAGGCACGGGCCGGTGTCGCCCCGGTTGGGCACGTCGAGCTGAGCTGGGCGGCGCGCATGGCACAGTAGTGAGAAACCACGCGCGCGATCGCCAGGTGGAGCTAGCGCGTACGACCTCCGTACCCGGTAACATGCGCCGATGCGTCCCTGTTTGTTTGCCCCGCGCTCCTCGGCGCCTTCGCGCGCAGCTTCGCCTCGCGTAGCGTGGGGACGCGCCGCGACGGCGACGGGGTGGGTACGGTGAGATCGCGCTCCGGAGGGGCGCCTGAGTCGCGCGCGTCAGCAGACGAGGAGCAGCAGCCAACCAACCAACCAGATCACCTCGGCGTACGGAGGAGAGCCGAGGGGTGGCCGGGTCGATCGGGTGGTGGGTTCCGCTTTGGCTTTTGGTCAGTCCGCGCGGTAGGGGCAGAGGCAGGGGGCGGGCTGCCTGCTAGCTGGAGCTGCACTGGCGGAAACCGCGTTGAGGTGCTGATGCCGACGGCTGCCTTGAGATCAGCTTGGGTGGCCATGACCGCGCCGACTGGCTCGGATGGTGGCGGATTCCGGGATAGCGATTGACAGGCTCAGCTCGCTGACGTTGCGTTGCGTCGGACGCCGGGGCGGCGCGCTTACCTACTGATCGAGGACGGAATGCGTCCTAACAAGCAATGAAAACACTATGCGCTTTAACCTAGTAGTGCAGGTACAAGGGGCGGGCTGGTACCGTGCTAGCGTACTCGTTAATCCGGACCGTATGATTGCAAATTATCCTCGACGACTCGAGGCACTTGTTCGCTTTGCTTCACAGAAGGGTTGCGAAAGAAGCGTACCCTCAGAGCCCCAGAGACATGCTCGCGGCCAGCCTCGCGTCGAGGAGCAAAACCATTCTCCGCCCCGCGCTAACCAGCGGAAGGATCCACGCAACGATCGCCGGCACGCCGGCACCGCGACGCCGAGCAAGGCTAGCTGTCTGATTCGAATGACCAATTAGTTGGGCGGTCATTCGGCACGGTGCCAGGACAGGAACTCTGCCATGGCTACAGCAACCCCGTAAATTCATTAGCATAAACATCTTTTAGTCCAGATCGAAAAGCAAGCGTGCGTGCTTCGTCCACCTCCCCGGGCGGCCCCCCGGCGGCAGTGAGGCAGTCGTCGCCGCCGGTTCCAGACCATTTGGGGGGCATCAGCTGCCGCGCTCTCGATCCCAACCCCACCGCGTGCCTGATCTTGACTTCCGGCGTCCTCTCCATCTCCTCGCTCCCTTCCATGCCTCCGTACACACATACATACTGGTGCTCACACGCCGTGCGATCATAACCTTGTTCGCCTTTGAACAACCGAAGACAGAACCGCAGCAGCCACAGAGCGCGAAGAACCGGCACACAGGATCGACCGCATGCCTGGCTTAGCTTAGCTGGACTCCGCGTGTGCCCATGTCATGTGATTGGTCTAAACGACCTACTCCTCTTGCTACTACTAGTAGTAAAACAATATGGTTTCGCCATGACAAGTTCGGGATGAGATTGTTTAAGAGGAGCGGTGCGGTGAGAGGAGATCCTCCGGCGAGATGATACCTCGCGGCTCCGCTGTGTACTTGTTTAATCTTGCGATTTGTTCTGGATTGGGTTCTGTTGGCCCAGGGGTGTGATACCCTCATAATTTCAATCAAATAAATAAAACTCTCTAGCAATTTTATATTTTTTACATTCCTCTTTTATTTTTATGGAAAAATCTCATATAATAGATCGACTCAAAAAGAAAAAAAATTCAATTTAAAATTTGAATCCTGTCAAGTGCTTGAGTGAAATTTTCTCTTTTTTGGATTTATCGAATTTGTTCAAATTTATATGAATTTGGAGCTGCTTTTTTTTAAAAAAAACCAAATCCCCGCGTTTACGGCCCAACAGCACCGCGTTGCTCCCCGCCTCCCGGCCCAGCACCCCCGCCCCCACTCGCGGCCACGCGCGCCGCCCCAACTAAACGGTCGGTCCATTCGAGGAGCTTCTTCCTCTCCGAGCCGAGGCCACCGACGCGACCCGCGTGCGACGCTCCGGCGAGCTCCGTCACCCACGCTCAGGCGCGCCCGAGACGTCACGCCAC